>MU150244.1:34966-271397 GCA_015584075.1 Collybia nuda
CACTGAAAATACGGAAAGTGTACATTTTCCATATTTTCAGTGTGTGCCATGTTTGGCCTTGCATTATGTAATCCAGCCAACCACCAAGCCATTGGACAATTATTTATGCATTTACACAATTATTTAAATTACATAACACAAGATGCCATGTGACCCTCAATTCACATGATATAAACACATGATTAGCACCGCTTTGTGAGTCTGGTGTTATCTAATCTAGATAAGATATGATTGTGGAGTAATTAATAGATTATGGAGTGATGATGCAATGTGGAGCAGAGTAGCCAGTGTGGTGCATTTGCATTGCATATCCTTAAGGAAAATAGTAGTCACATGCCTTAAGAAAAGTTTGTGCAGTAATGTGATATGAATCAATTAATCAATGAATCAGTCTCAAATCTCGAAACCTGGAATTATAGAGAACAAGTCTTTAGTAAACTAAAGAACTCGTAATTATGTGAGTTGACGTCCCTCTGCACCATTCACTGTTTGCTTAACTATGCCTTTCAGCTGGGTAGATTGGGATATGTTCATGTGCTACTTGGGTGGTGCCATAGGTCATCAAAATCAGGATGTGACACAGACCCCAGAACACCAACAGAACCTTCACAATGATACCACAAATATTGTATCAGACCCTGAAGATGGTACACAGATGGAAGAGTGGATAATAACTAATCCAGACACTCAACTACAGGAGCTCTGCCAGATGGCACTTAAAGCTACCACTCTCCCTGCTGAGTCAGATAATGATATTGGCTCAGGCTCAGAGAATACATCAAACATAGAAGACTCAGATTATAGCTGCAACACTACTGATGAAGGCAGTGATTATGAGCCTTACTTTGGACCCAACAATGGCAAGGGGGAAAATGGGGAAGATAATCATTTTGGTGATTTTTAGGCTGTACTTTGTTGAGACAGCCGCAATTCTGCTGGCAGGAGTTAAATTTTTTAGACAAAGTACTGCTACCAAGAGCATAGCCCAATTAAGGGGCCACAAGTGTATGCTCTGTGTTCTGAAATTAGGCATACAAAGATACTCCTTACCCCAAAAACAAGTGCAAAGCCTGGAATGTGATGTGAACGTCACAAATACATATTTTTTCCACAATGTTCTGCACAGTCAAGCTCTCTCTACTAACCCCACATGTTGACAACATGAAGGGCATGCCGTTCAGATCATTTTGTCCCAATTAGTGAGCAAATAATACAACAAAATCAATAAAACTTTTAACTTCTCACTAGCCTAGCATACCCAAAGAAAATACAGACAACACCCCAGCCAGCCCTATCACCCACCCAACGCTAACACCAACATTCACACTGCCAGTCAGTCCCTACATCCCAGTGGCAAACCCACTTTCTATAGGAACACCACTGCCACCTGCAAAGCATAGAAAACCTTGGGTACAGTCCACCATGCTGGATCCCAGGTGTATACCACTTATATCCCCTTCACAGTACTGGGCAACCCTCCTTAAAAACTGGATTCTCAGACTATTCTAGATGTTATGTATTTTGTACCATACTGCCAGAGTCTTGTACAAATCTTGATATCTTGAAATCACATATATCCCCTCCTCAATCCTTTATCGGAATACATTTTATCTATGTAATGTTGATCAAATACACAGAGAGCCTACATATTACATTTCTAGGCTCAAATCCTCAACTGGCAGATTTTTCCATTGTAATCCAATATAATTGAATCCCTAATGTGTGACGAAGTTCCACACACATGTCATATTTAAATCAAGTGGTAATCTGCAGCTTGAATGCCCATTTCTTGGACATTCTTCCAGCTGTTATTCCTCACAGTCCCAAAATTATAGACTTTTTCTAAATCACCCATTCTTTTTTGCCTCCCATCACTGTGGTTCATGCCCTTGTATTTCTTTATAAGTTGACAAGTGAAGACACAATAATTACAAACAAAGTCGAGGCATAGTGTACTCTAACAGTTTAGGTGATGATGCCATGTTGTTCAGGGTCATACAATAGAGTTAGTACAATAATGTGATATGTGCACACACAATGTGAGGTGTGTGTGAGAAGTAAACAGAGAGAGTAATGTACAAGGTGAGATCTGTTATGGCTGTTGGGTCTTATCCTCTAGATCAAGACCTAATCAATCGGTTCGATAAGACCGTCAACAATAAGTCTGACGTCTATAGACTTCCTGATATAAAGGACGAGTCTGTCTTCTGGATCTGAGATGCACTACCCCCTTCTAAGGCGAGTAGGATCGAGCTGAGCGTCGAGTTGTAGAGAATAAGGTATATTCAGCTAGGTCAAGCTGAGGACTATCTACTACATTGTATGGTATATATATAAGTTATAAAAGAAGCATGATGAGTAATGCTTCTGAGAGGGATAAGCACTATTGGTAGTTATAAATGAAGCGCTGAATAATAATGGGAAAGTTAGATGTAATAATAGGATCGGTGGGAATGGAATGGAAGGAAAGAAGATATGGGGGAAAGAGATAGTCCAAAGGTTAGATAATATAGGATAAGATAAGATAATGAAAGGAAAAGAGAAACCATAACAAGATCCAACCAGGCAGGTGTTACGGCTGTTGGATCTTATCCTCTAGATCAAGACCTAATCAATCGGTTCGATAAGACCGTCAACAATAAGTCTGACGTCTATAGACTTCCTGATATAAAGGACGAGTCTGTCTTCTGGATCTGAGATGCACTACCCCCTTCTAAGGCAAGTAGGATCGAGCTGAGCGTCGAGTTGTAGAGAATAAGGTATATTCAGCTAGGTCAAGCTGAGGACTATCCACTACATTGCATGGTATATATATGAGTCTAAAGGAAGCATGATGAGTAATGCTTTGGTGAGGGATAAGCGCTATTGGTGGTTATAAATGGAGTGCTGAGTAACAATGTGAAAAGTGGATGTAATAATAGGAGTGGTGGGAATGGAACAAGGAGTAAGAAGATATAAGGGAAAAGAGATAGTCCGAAGGTTGGATAATACAAGATAAGATAAGATAACAAAGGAAAAAGGGAAACCATAACAGCAGGGAAGGGGGCACTGCCAACTCAGGGGACTGTGTCTAGAGAGAAGACCCAATCCTAGTTTATTGCAAAGATGCCAACCACTAGGTGGAAGGCAAGACTTATATACTACATTGTAGGACTATCTATGGAGTAACTATGGAAAGAATATCTGCAAAAGGGGGTAAGACATAGGTCATATGGATGTAGAGGGTATGCTGAGGTTTCCCAAGGCAGACACTAGGCATAAGGTACTACCTGTGATAGAGCAATGATTGTCTGTACAACTAAAATAGGATTCAACGAGAGATCCCCTTACATTGACCTAGCTAATATACACTTAACAAGTCTCTTTTGATCTTTCCACAAACTTAGTCTCACTTGTCTAGGAAAGGGAGTAGAGTGTCTTATCCAAACCAGAACAGACTCTACCTTAAAGAAGGGAGTCACCAATTTATGCCTTAACTGAAGAGCTTACATAACGCAAGCACTTAGACTTAGCCTTGAATGACAGTTAGAAGCATCTAGCTTAACAATCCCACTCATTTGTTTGTTGAAACCTGCATTACAAGCTTCAGTGTGATCATGCTTGGTCCAAGGGTCTACCCACTTCTTATGGTTGGTTGTTCACAGAGCTTCTTGTACCATGTGAGTGAATTCCCTCCTGCATGGCTTGGGTCCAAAGGTACTGACCCATCTAAAATATCCTCTAATTCTACCATGAGCAGCCCAGCATCCTCTCCTTTATCAGGTATATAAAATGTAGAATCAAAGAAAGAAAAGAAAAAAGGGAATAGGGATAGGACAACTTGTATGTCACATGCAGTCCTTTTCAACAAAATAAAAAAAGTTGTTTATTATCATCATCACCAACTTGACATGGCTGCTGGCTTTCTCCAATCTCACCTATGCATATATTGGGTTTAACATTCATTATAAGTACTTTTCAGAGCCTATCAGAAACCTTTGGATTTCATGATGTATATGTTCTGAAAAAAGTCATATCAGGCTTTATATGAAGTGATATTAATTGATTTTTCTAAGCATTAATGGGGTAGTGGTAACCTGGGTCGTTGCCACATCATTTGATTAACTCGACCCGCCGGGGGTTCGATTCCCTCTTAATGCATAATATTTTTCTCTGCGTCTGCGTCACACTTACATAAGAGATTCGATACTATTTTCACCAATTATGTCTAGGCCCTTATATCATAATCACTGGTTATTAGCTTAGAGTCGGCCTGGCCCGGTGGGCATAAAAATTACACTATGTAGGATGACTCAGATTCGTAATGGTATGCGTCCGTCATGAAGTTTAAATCTGGTTAGGTTACGTGTAGAATTTGCGGTTTTCATTTGCTCCAAAAAGATCCTTCCTGATCTCAGGTAGCATCTAACAGGTTCATCAGTTTCTGAGAACAGGCAACGAGACCGATTTGAACATACTCTATCTTCCAATAATCTCAGGCGTTCATCTAATGTATTATCTAGTGTTATGCGGCGTGTGCCACTGATCAGTTTTACCCCGCCAGCACTTAAGAAAATAAGGTTTCAGTAAACAGTTTATGGTGAACGGCTCTGCTCACCCCTCATCACTGAGTGTTCCCTGGACCTCGAACTCAACATCTCTCCCACTGATTTCTTTGTACAATGTGGCTGCGCTTTCTGATGCTCGGCTAACCACATCTACATCTTGTTTTCGTGAATGTACTGTAACAGAAGGCTCGAGAATTTGAAGATATGCTTGAATAATGACGCCCTCGAGAAACTGGACGTAACGCCCTTCATCGGTCGCCAGGCTGAGAATGGATGATCGCGATGTGGAGAAGAGATCTTGCAGGTGCTCCTCGCGCCGATGCAGTAGTTTCAGGCGAGATTTGTTCGTCAGTGTCGATTGCGCGCTGTAGTCGCTTATCAGCTAGTCAGGGTTCGGTCAGAACAATGGCCATACATCTTTTGTGCTACTTCAACGCCCTTACGCCTCTTCTCGTGTTGTGCATCAATAGCGAGCTGTTCCTGTTTAACTAGCTTGGCCTGAATGTCGTGGACTTAGTTGGGGCCAAACAGTATATAAGACAAGTCTACACACTTTCTCTATTGCGAATTCTTCGTCGGCCTTTACCCTGATCTCACGAGCCTTCTCAAGTGCTTCCTGCTTGATAAAGGCAACCTTACAGATGATACTTGAGTTAATGGCATATACTAGAGGAAGAGTTAATCTCGCACCATCTTGTTCATTTGGTTGAGGACCTCCTCATCGTTCAAAGGGCGAGAAGACATCGTTAATGAATATTGCAAACTTGAATTACGGTAATGAAGCAAGCCTGGTATGTCAATGGTAATCGTGGGAATAATTGCCTCAATCACCTTCCGCCCTGTTTTTGGCCTCTGTAACCTGTTTGTGCCTCATGAGTCTTTGGCTAGGACTCAACTACACTTCCTCCCAACACATTCTTTTACTGCACCGGCGGACCCATAATGTTTAATTTGATTCACTGGTTAGGGAATGCGGGGCACTCGACAAACTCAATCTCGGACGTTTTAATTTTTCTTCCTTCAAAATTCTCTGAACTTTTCTTCAGGAAAATCTACTCGGTTTACTTGGAGCCCCGACTAATGGTGGAATTGGTTCAACCTTAAGGATAGCCCATAACCGCAATCAATTGGGCACGCCATAGCCCGAGTCCCGTTTGTTTGTTTTCTCCTAAACTCAAGTGTTTTCAGATAGTTTCGTAATGTTTTGGCTTCTCGACGTCTCCTGCCCTATTCCCACGAGGAAAAGACACCCTGTACAACTGAGGATAAGCATTCGATAATGTATACACTACCAACACTACAATGAACTTTCAGGTTACTGTGCAAAGATGCCACACAGGGCCAGTTGCTCCTATTACGCCTCCGAATATTTTACATGTCATCTACACACCAACAGCGCAGTCCCGCCTTTGACGCTCCTGCGCTTCAAAGAATTCGGTCAGTATCAAGAAGGTACCCCGGTCATCTCCCGATCACGAACGAAGCCTTACTCCTAAACAAAAATGAACCCAGAAGCCATACAAACTTCCAGTCCCTCCCGAGCTATGAAGGCTGTCTCGTCTGGTTCTCCTGTGAACTGTACCAAGGATGTACTATTAACTATATTCTAACCTCTTTTCACGCCTAACGTCTAACAATCACGAATTTTCTAACATGCAAGAGTCCTCGAGGCCCCTCACTCTCGCCTAACCGTGGCTGTCGGCTTCTTAGTACCACACCCGCCGAAGAACCCATTCTGCTCTATTCCATTCCATCTGACACCACACCCGCCGAACCTGTGAACGCACACCCTATCTTAGGCTCAGCACCCGTCAACCTCGCGTAGTAGGCCCAGCGATGAAGCTTTCGGGGTCCTACCTTACCTTACATCGACGCCGCAATTGTCCTCGAGGGGGGTCTAAAAAAAGTATAATGCTTCTTTTTTTCGTTCCTGGATGAGTAAATATCGTGCTTCCGCTTTCTATCACCGTGTGTGATTTGAGGTTGTAAATCTATCACGATCCGACGCCGTCCACTAGACGCATCTACCGTAAATTAAACGTCCCTGCCGCCACCATCAGCCTTTTGTCTCCGTCTCTGACCGTCTCCCCTACATCAAGTTCGGGTACGGCTAAGACGGTTCTTTTAGATTTATTCCATATCTTGTATCAGTCATGTTCGAGTCCAGGTCTTTCGAAGTTGAGGAGGAGATAGAGGGACTATGTAAAACTCCGAGGTTACAAGTGGCGACTAGCCTTGAACAAGTCTAGTATTTTCTGTTCTATATTCATGATAAGCGATTCGTTCTTTTGCAGGACGAGCTGTCCCCGAAGCTACTACTGGTATCCATGCAGATAAATTAGCTCCAGATGGAAGTTGAAAGTCTTGATCCAAAAGACAGTATCCATCGCATCGACAGGCTACACCAACGGGGTGGGAGGGAAAACGACAGTGTATTATGTCCACAACGTCAGGTACAAGAATGCTGTATCTATTTTAGAATCTATAACAAGCAGCGTCCAAGACAAGAGGGCAATTAAATCCTTAAAAAACAACAAGAAAACAAGGACAGTAAATGGGTATCGTCAAGGGCAACACAAATCTGCCTTTGTCAACAATATCTAAAGCGGTTCGTAGAAAATAATAGTTTCCTTGTTGTGTTGTCCGAGTTGTTCGGCAGCACTCAGCACTCCTTGCTCCACATCTTGACAGAATCGCTATACCAACATCAACAACGTTAACAAAACCAACGGGGAGAAACTCACATCCTAAACGCCCGGTCCTGGGGACTCTCTGGCCAGGTACTGTACCACTTGTCCTGCGCTTTTGCAAAATCCCTCATAGCGGCTACAAGATCATACATGAATGCCTGCAAAAAAAAAAAATCCACTATGATACGTACTCTGTGAAGCATCGTGCCATGGTTTATCGCCTATTTGGTCAGGGAACCACCCAGATGTGCCCCCGACGGAGAGATTGATAATAAGGTAGAAGCCTGTGTAGGATTAATCTGAATCAATATACCCGAAATAGTTGAATTACGAAAGGCATACGTTGGTCAAATGGTGCGGCAGGACCCCTGCCCTCCCAAGGATTATTCACCACCACAGCAGCGTCGCTCCCATTTTGTGCCGTGGGAGGAAAGCTACCACGGAGTCAGGCAACAATCCAACCCAAGCAAGACACAACACTCACTTTCCCCGCTCCCAGAATCCCTTTCCGCCCTTGCCCTGTATTCCGACTTCCAGGGTCGTCTTGACGCGATCGTCAACGTAAAACCTGACGAAACGCTCGTCCCACTCAACGGCATACGTGTGGAATCCGCGATCGAATGACGAGCGCTTGAGTGAAAACCAGCCATAGAGCTGCTTCGTCAGAGACAGTCCTAATACTAACTTATGTATGCTATATCAGCAGGGTGGGAAGGTCGTACCATTCGTTTTCCCGTCAATTTGTACGATGGGAGTAAGATCGCTGGCGAGCCCGTAATTTAGGGACGACCGGACATAGTTGGTGCCCTGGGCACCATACGATGGGGCGTTTCCCCTTGCCTCCAAAATCTACAAGTAAAGTGTTAATGAGCCCAGTTCTTGAGAGTGCTTTTTAGACTTACATCCATCTCACCACTGAGAGGCCATGGGCCATACACGCTCTCCTCAGGGAGCATCCACACAGCGGGCCAGAGCCAGTCTCTATCAGAGAAAATATATAAAACACACCAACACATCAAGAAAGGGCAACTGACCCCCGCGGCACTTTGGCCTTTACCTCTACCCTGCCAAACTTGATGCTCGCACTTCCCCGAGTGCTGATACGGGCACTCATGACGGGGTTTATGACGGTTCCGAGCGAGTTAGAGGTGGCCGCAGAGCATGAAGAGGTATTACCGCTCCGGCTGGGGCCACCACCGGCAGTGCCACCACCTGCACCTCGCTTCGCGTGATGTTGGTTCAACCAGCGTTTCACGTTTCCAGTATCGCCGCCACCGTTATTGTTGCCATTGTTGGTCGCACCACGTCCAGTTCCGCCAGTATTTGCATTTCCGCTGGCGTTGGCATTTCCTCCTCCAGTAGTAGTATTCCGGCCATGCCCCGTAGTCGAGTTGCGCCCGCCCGTAGTATTTGTCGGGGGCGGTGGAGGGGCGACGTCTGTTCCTGTGCATCCTGGCAATTTATAGGTCTTGCCGTCGGTCATGAGATCTGGGACGTCTTCGCTGGTGAGGGTCGGAAATATATAAAGTTGACCGTCCTGGACGTAGAGATTCTTATCAGATGCAGTAGTCATCTCGAATTCGCCATTCCTACCAGACCTAGTTAGGACAATACATGGGCATTGAAAAAAACTCACCCAAAGCCACCTAGCTCGACCTCGCGTTTCCAGCGATTGGTGTCCAGACCCTGGGCCCATTGCTCATCAAGGACGAGACAAAGGTCACTTTCAATGAGCATTCGTTGCTTGATGCTTGTGATACCTGTCCAACACAGCAACGCCGCACCAGCGATGCCCAAGATAAGACATGCAAAGGTGAGCCACCAGGATGCGCGGGTCCGCGAGTCGCGCTCGTTGAGCCATGGTTTCTCCTCATTGTCGAGTTTCTCAGAGAGGCGGGTAGAGGGGAGGGGAGCACGAGCCTTACTGCGAAGAGGAAGGTTAGAGTTACTCTGTGCAGGTGAGGTGGTGAGTGGGTATGCCGGTACAGGTGGCGACCAGAGGGACGAGCCTGGACGAGAGGGTGGTGCAAGAAAGGGTGCGCGGAAAGTCTGGCTGGGGCTGCGGGGGAGGTCGGTTGGCTGGCCGGGAGTGGCATTCGCTGCAGCACTGTTGCGATAGACAGACGTAGACGATTTTGCGCCAGCCATAAAGGGAGCGTAAGGCCTCTGGAAAGTTATGTCCGGAGTAGGGGGTGAGGCGGGGCGGTCCTGGATGAGACCAAGTGCGTGGTACGAACGGAGGGCGGCCTGCTGCATGGATTCTAGAGAAGAACGACTGCGAGAAATAGAGGGCAGTGGGTCGGGGTTGCCTGGGTAAGCCTGGAAGGGGAAAATGAAGGACGAGGGTGGCGGTCGGCTGGTGGTGTCGCTGTAGAGAGAGGACGGCGACCAGGTGCCAGAGTCGGTCGAGTCATGGCTCGTGTCAGCAACAGAGGCAGCGGCCATGGCAGATTTTCTGCGGGATTGGCGTGCACGACGCATGACTTGTGGCTGGTCGCGGTCAGAGTCAGAGGCGGGGTCGAGGGAAACATCGGACGAGACCGGGGAGTCGCCTGCAGCGCTGCTGCTGTTGCTACTGCCCTGGAGAAAAAAAGGGCGGGGAGGTGCAAGCGAGGGCTCTGAGTCGTCTGGGGTCATCGTGGGGGCCAAACAATCCAAATCCAGATCTGAACAACCCCTGCCTTAAGAATTCGTCTAGATCGGTGACATGACGCGTGACGTCATCCCTCGCCTGCCCAACGTGGTTGCTTATCCGAAGTGTGGCGCTAGGACCCCAGCCACCCCGCCATCTCGACCACAACGTTATTTCTAGAAACCAGAAGCAAGTACAAGTAGGTCCTCCTCATGTTTGAATTCCAATAGCCATGGACTACGACCGCAACGACGCTCTCCTTCACTGGCTCTTCCGCCAGACTCAGGGCGATGCCTGGTTCCGTCCAAACGAAGAGAATATTTCCTCTGGCGTCGCTCTCCGTATTTCTGACCCCCACGGCCCATCTCCGCCAGAATTTCGCGTCTTTCCTTACGAGAATGTGAACCTCGAGCCCTTCGAGTCTGCCGTTGCCGCCCTCAATCCCGTTGTTGCCGTTAAAGTCCGCAACGCCGCCGTCCATGCCGCCCTCGCCGAAGTGTATGCGCCCCATCCCCGCCGTGTCCAGCCAACTGACTTTTGTTCGTCACAGCGCCCCTGAGGACAAGTCGATCTATGTCGATGTCAACACCCGCATACAGATCCTTGAGACGATGCTGCTCCTCCCCACTGCTGAAAAGGAGCAGTGCGCCGCTTTCATCGTTCGTCTACTTCCCCTCCTCTTGATCCCCGCTTATATTTTCTCTCCAGCGGGATGAACGCGTGCTCGTTGTTTGGTCCGACTCGCTCGACCGCATTATCCCCACCTGCAACGACTTTGAAGACCGTCTCATCAAACTCCTCTGGCGCTCCCGCCCCGCCCCCGCCCCCTCCTCTTCCAACCATACCTCCACCCCTCCGAGCACACACTCGTCTGCTAGCCTCGCTTCGCCGCCCTCGAACAACGCGCTCGTCTCTGCCCGCACCCGTCCATCTACGGCCTCTGACAGTCCTGCCCCTGACGCCCCTTTCGACAACCCCAGTGAGAAACACCCCGTTCCCAGTCTTCAAGATCCAGAAAAGGCTTCTCTACACTCGCCCACCCAAACTCGTTTCCGACGAAATTGGTACGGCAAAAAGGTAGCCGTCTTCACTGTTCCGGGTGACGATCTTGAGTCCGCATACCAGTCCCGCCGTGCATCGCTCTACGCCCCACTCTATAATGGCATCGCAGCTGGTGCCTCATTCGGTGTGTACCGGTCTCTCCTGTGGATCCATACACTAACCCCCTGTCCAGTGTTTATCGGAAATGGCATCAGTACGTTCTTGTCTGTACTTCCACGGCCCATAATAACCCGATCCAGAAATTATTTTACAGGAATATACCCTCGATGCTTCTCCTATGCGCTTTGTACTCCTTGCATTGTGTCCATTTTTGTATTGTGTATCCCTTGTGCGTCGTCCTGTTTGTCATGTCGATGCCCCCTAACCCCCATCTAGTTTTTCGCGCTTCAGATAATTCAGAACGTCACCATGGCGTGCGTCCCTTCAATGGTTGTGTAGCATCTGGCCACTAACACACCGCAGTATCGGCCCTATTGAGCACTTCCATCACAACTCCAAGTACTACTCTGCGCAGCCCCCTCGTCCATTGGCTGATGTGGATAATGCGCTCCCACACATCACCATCCAGATGCCCGTGTACAAAGAGAGCCTTGAGACCGTACTGTGGGTGTTAGTCCTCTCCCTTTATGTGCTGCTAACACACTTCTTAAAGCTCTCCTTCAATCTTCTCGCTCAAGAAGGCAATGCAGACATACGCCCGCCAGGGCGGCACGTCCACTATCTTTATCAACGATGACGGGCTTCGGGTATGTCTTTCCCCACAAAATTGGCACACTTACCCACCCTATTTCAGTTGCTCTCCCCCGCCGACCGCAATGAACGTCTCGCTTTTTACGCAAATCACAACATCGGATGGGTCGCACGTCCCGCACACGGCTCCATGCCTTCTGATGACGACAGATCCACAACCACTTCTAAAGACGGGTCCACGCCCACTTCAAATGACGGCGAACACGAACACCGGGAATACAACGAAGAAGACATATTTTCACGCGCCGGTCGCTTCAAGAAGGCGTCCAACATGAATTACGCCCTCGCACTCTCGCTCAAGGCCGAGCACCACCTTGAGGCACTCCTCACCCGGCGGGATGCACGACGTCCTAACACTAGCATTGAACCACGGGGGCCGTCCCAGGATGCGCAGAGATCGGTGCGGGGCGCCGGGTCGGTTCAGGACATGCATGGGCGCGGGTCTGCATCGACACCTACGCCGAGTAACCACGGGGCGTATGGGCTGCAGTACCAGCACCACACAGATGGGATCGAAGAGGTTCCTCAGACCGCTGGGAGCGATGACCAACCCCGCCCCGACGGGAGCCAATCTGGCCAGGTACAAGTAGAGCCCTTCGAGGAAGATCTGGAGGAACAGGCACTGAAACTCGCAATCGAGGAGACATGGGAAGAGAGTGGACGGCGGCACAGGCCGTGGGCTGCGAACGGGCGCGCAGCGCGTATGGGCGAGATTGTATTACTCGTTGATTCGGATACGGTTGTTCCAGAGGTCTGATATTACCTTTCGCATTTGTCTGAACTGTATTGAAGTATATGCTGCAGGACTGCTTTCGGGACGCGGCCCGCGAGATGCGGGAGTGTCCCACAGTGGCCATCATCCAGCACGAGTCTGGTACGCCTATATATCACATAACCTCATGATAATGGACATAACTTTTTCGCTCGATAGATGTAATGCAGGTTGCACATCACTACTTTGAGAACGGAATCGCGTACTTTACGCGGCGTATCAATCGCTGTATCTCTATGGGTGAGTGTCCGCTTCCCCCAGTGTACCCCCCGCACTCACTTTACCAACCACAGCCTGCGCCAATGGCGAAGTCGCGCCATTCATGGGGCACAATGCGTACGTTTCGCCCCTTCCTCGAGCCCCACTTGCAAGCTGTATGGCATTGATTCTAATTGAGTGGGAACACGATTAGGTTCCTCCGGTGGCGTGCTATACAGGACGCAGCGTTTGTGGACCCTGCGGATGGGAAGGAGAAAATCTGGTCAGAGTCAAACGTATCGGAAGACTTTGACATGGCATTGCGGCTCATGCTCAAGGGGTACATCATCCGGTTCGTCCTTGTACCGGTGAGGTAATTCCTATAACTGACCTTGAGTATGATAGGTGGGCGACTTATTCGCAAGGGGGTTTCAAGGAAGGTGTGTCGCTCAGCGTCGATGATGAATTGAATCGTTGGCAAAAGTACGCGTTTGGTGCGTCGTATTTCTATATTTTGAAGCTAGAGTGCCTGATTTTTAATTGGGATACGGCAAGGTTGTAGCGAGTACGTGGCATTTTCTTCGGTTCTTGCGCTTTTTCATGGCGCTAACCCAAGCTACCCTCTGCATCTAGGCTTCTATTTAATCCGTTTGTCCAATGGTTCCGCAAAGGTCCCATCGCGCACCAGATTCACAGGTTCATGTGGTGCGACGCCCCGATGCACTACAAAATCTCGATGATGGCTTGTGAGTCCCATCGCGCCCCCCCTCGCTCCCTCCCACTTACACGGGAGAAAGACATGTTCTCATATTATGGTATCGCGGCCTCTGTCACAATTGGCATAATCAACTATGTGCTTCTGGGGTTCCAGTTTTCTGTCGACGGATTCTATATACACAGTTTCGAGATCTGGCTCGCAACCACGGTTGTGTTCTTTGGCTCTGGAACCGTCGGGTACACCCTGCTCGAGTATCGGCTGGGGCATAAACAACTGGTACATGCCCATATTTTTCTTTTTTTTTGCTTCCTTGGATTGACATTAATTGTCGTTTTAGATCCGGGGATTTTTGGAAAACCTCATGTGGATTCCATTCTTGTGAGTCTCGACCCGGCCTATCTCTCGCGTGTCGACATCTTACAACCTCGACCTATAGTTTCTTCTTCTTTGGTGGGTTGTCAATTCCCGTGAGCCAGGCGATCCTTGCACACATGTTCTCGTACAACATCTCGTGGTCGGCAACGATCAAGGAAGTCCAACGCTCAAATTTCTTCAAGGAGATCCCGAAAATCGCGAGACGGTACGCTTTTGGTCCATCCTACCAATTTGGTATATTGCCCTGATCGTTTCCCGCAGATTCTGGTTCCCTATGTCCGTCTCTGTTATCCTGATCTTGGGCATGATCATTTGTGCCACCTCGCTCGTGCCCCTGGAATGGCGTGTCGACGGGGCCGGGGGCTGGGCCGTCATATTCCCATTAACGTAAGTGCTCTCGTCTTCCCTCCTCGTGGTCGTAGCTTAAAATGTATCCCCGTTGCCAGCATTATCTCGGCGTGCCATATATTGTTCCCGGTAAGGCCTTTTGCATGCGACATGTTATGGTTTCTGAACGTTCTCCTGCACGGACAGATCGTGCTTAACCCGTGGCTTATGGTATTTTCGTATTGAACGACGCATGCTTGGACTTGTCTGTTGTGGACTTTGCTTCTCTAGATGTTTTTATTTCATGTTAAACTTACGATCACCGTTCTAGAGGTGCGCCGCTGGTTAAACTTCAGCTATGCGTCCCCACGATACACGCTCCTTTCACCAACTCCTATTATTCGTTGCATCCGCACTGCACCTGTTTTCTTATCAATACCCTATAGTTAGTTAACATTGATGTTCATTATACTTGCTTTTCATTACCACATACGCTATCCTCTGTTGTTGACATTTCCCTATCAATACCTATACATGGTACTTACATACGCTCTCGGCGGACATGATTACGCTCTCCAGTAATGAAAGCTGGCCCTATATGTGTCGTAGTGCCGTTGGGACGTCACTTGGAATACACATAAAGCGTATTGGACGCTGAACAGAAGGGAAGTCATTTCATCATGCAATCAACCGGCTTCCAGACCGCCTACAGACTGCGAATCAAAAATAAATTAATGTCAGCACAAGGGTGTCCTGGGGCCTTGGTACAACATCACGTACCTCAAACTCATCGAAGCCACGCTCGTGGTAATCAATACATCCTATACTTCTAGCGAGTCATTTCCATTGAACAGGGGCGTGTGTTTGTGGTGTGGATAGGTATTGAGTTGGGTTTTGGCGTGGGTAGTGTTGCCAGGGTGCAGTTAGGAGGACGTCGTGGATGATGATGGTTTGACGTCACCGGCGTTGCGCACCATAATCACTGGGAATACAAGGGCGAGGTGGGCGGGTAAACCATTGCCAGTGCGTGGGAAAGGTCTGACTTTGCGCTGCCTACCACGTGATTAGTCGCGTCTTGGGTTGTAACTTGAACTTGTCCATGGCCATGATCCAACGCGTTTGCCTCTTGATCAACGTTCACGCACTTATGCCGGGTGCCACATGGTAATGGGCTCAAATTTCACTTCCGGAAAGGAGGGTTTTGACAAAAAATCCAGAGATTGTTGAACAGAGGCTGCTTTGAGTAATAAATAGTAAGCAAATATCTCACTTGGATTTAAGCTCGCAGTTGAAGATAACGCTACAAGGATATCCGGCGACTCTGAAACGAAAGTCATTTCTACCATGCTAATCCCTCTCAATACTAGTCCCAATCTTTTATGGACCCCGTGCCCCTGCGTTGTTTTTCTTCGAGAGGCGGCAATCTGTAATGCTCATGCCGGCATGATTCCAATAGACCTTCTTGTGTGCTTCTACGATACATGCCACTGAAGGTTGAACCCCATGGTCACTCAGGCTCAGATAGGTGCCGCATCTGATCAGGTGGCGAGTTTTAAAACAATCACTCGTGTCCAATGTACACTATGTTCTATACCTGTAAGCTGACCCATACTCCCTAGAACCTTTGCCTTGGCCGAATAGTCATCGAGTTATGGAATGCCTTATTATTAAATTGACGTCCCTCCACCCCATCTTTAAAGGTGTGTCTAAAGGATATCCTACACGTTGGAACAAAAATCAGATATTCAGGTCTCTGAGCAACTCCTCCACGATTGTCCCTGCCCATATAGACTAGTCACGTCCTCAAAATCCGAGTCTTCAAATAGCTCAACTCTCACTCGTGTCTTGGTCTCTTCGAAGATGGACGTATATCAGAACCTGGCCTGATCTTCCGTCAGTGCTATTCTAGAAGGATTCTACAGACATTTAAAGATCTGCCGTGATACATCTCCACATCTCCCGAATAACTCTTCGATCGACGTTTGCTAGTTCCGCAGCAGCAACGCTAGAAGAAACGTGACCCCGATGATTCTTTTGTATTTTTGCATAAATAGTGCAGCCCACAGCTACCTTAGACTCCCAACATCTCCAGAGAAATGTCTGACCAAACTGGCAACGTTATTCCCCCTGACCGTAGGCATACACTTAAATGCTCCCTCTTCACCGATTAATTGACGTGTGCATCTGACCCTCTAGTCGAGCGTCTCATTTTTGCACTTGCCCGTCAAGTGGGTCTGGGGGACGACGCATTACTTGACCAATCCCTCGTAAGTCTAAGCCTGTAATCATATTTATAGGTATCTCTGATAATAAAGGAACCTACATAGGTCGAAGTCTTAAATGTCCTCTTTGAGAAAACATCAAGGATGGAAGGCCAAAAATTTCTCGCGTTGGCCCTGGCGTTACTTACCTATCTGTCGAGGTTCCTCCCTCCTAAGGTTGTTGTAGCTTTGAACGACAGAGTGGTTGTTGTGCTTCGCGGGATGATGCCCAACTCCCCGACGGACCTTACGGGTCATGAACCTTCCCCAGAAGAAATAGGCAGACCTAATATGCCTTATGCGCGATCTGTCCCGGTCGAATCCGAAGTTGCCCCCTCCGACCTTCCTGATCCTGGCGCAATTTTCGAAAATTACTCAAACGCCCAAAGACAGAAGACCCAGAAACGGTATGAACATTCTTTATTTGTGAACCCTACTTGATAAAACGAATTTTTTCAGCTTTCAAAGTACTCTGGAGGGCTCAGCTCTCTCACGTTTGCCTTCGGCACTCTCGTAATCCATTCTGTTTTCTTCACAGATCGAGGTTCTGCATCTATCAATAACAAGACATCATCCTACTTTGACCTGGCACCTCTGTATGGAGACCTTCCATCACAGAAAGATGAAACCCGCGACAAGGGCCAGGGACGAGGCTTGTTACACCCGGATTGTTTTGCTGACACTCGTATGTTGTTCCTGCCACCTGCTGCCGCGGTCCTGTTGGTATTGCTCAACAGAAATCACAATGTAAATTTCCCCTCGTATTTTCTCCCAAGATGTCGACACACTAATATTGTATATCATGACCAGCATATCGCGCGAGAGTTACTTTCACGAAATGAGAAGGGAACATGGTCCGATCCGCCCCCTGTGGATCCTGTTGCACATGCCAAACAAGACGATGAGATATTCGAAACTGCTTGTCTGATCAAGTAAGATCGAATAATAACTAATGTTCACATATCTACTAACCAATTTATGAAACCTAGTGGGCTTCATTTCGTAAACATCGTAATTACTGACTATGTCGGCGGAGTTATGGGTAGGTGGAAGCCCCTTACATGTCTATTTTCCGCTTCACGTCGCTTTCTGTCAGGAATGCCTGCTCGAGGAGGTGGATGGCCTGGTAATGCCGAGGTCCTACATGTCAGTCATATAATCCCTCGTTTTAGCCAACAACTCTAATGTCGTAATTTCAGGAGATCTGCGTCGGCGACAAGAAAACTCCTCGTGGTGATGGAAATCTTGTGTCTATAGAGTACGTTCGAGGTCGTTTGCTGTCCCGTGCGTTGCTAATTCTTTGTTAGATTCAATATACTATATCGTTGGCATGCAACCCTCAGGTAAACGTTTAGCATATAAAATGAATTTATATGTCACTTAACTAAGGCCTTAAGCGCCCTTAACATAAAGTAGATTAAAGATACTCTTGAACAAGCAGTCCATAGCCGTGATTGGGACCACGTAAGCTTCCAACCGTGAACTTTATTCTCGCACGCCCTTCTAACGAGTTGGTGGATAAGTTGGGGCCAGCCGATTTTGAGCGCGGTGCAAAGACAGTTCAACCCCACGGCCCCATCAAGGACCGTGTCTTCGCGGGCCTTGAGCGCCTTCCGAACGGTCGCTTTGCTGATAAAGACCTCTCCGAAATTTTATATGCTGCTACGGAAGAGCCTGCAGGATTTTTACGTGCCCATGGCACTCCTGCAGTCATGAGATGTGTGGAGCTTTTAGGTATCGAACAAGCTAGGCAATGGAAGTAAGTGGCCTCGTCTCCGATTCGATATATCAAATTTACATGGATATCTTATTGCAGTACATGCACGCTCAACGAATTCCGGAAATGGCTTGAGCTCCCGCGTAAGCCAGTGTTATCTACCAATTCTGATGCTGCTCGTTTCACTTTCAATCTGTTCAGCTCTCACGAGCTTCGAAGACTGGAACGCCGCGCCCGAGGTTGCAGATGCGGCAAAGGAACTATACGGTGACATCAACTGCTTGGAACTCTATCCTGGCTTGCACGCCGAGGGCCGGAACGGAGACAGCTTTGGAAAAACGTACCCATTGTCGCGTGTTGATACCATGCGCAATGGACTTCTGCTCGACGCAATCGCTTTAGTGAGTATTTATATTCCTACCGCAGCTTCGCTTTTCGAACATCACCCCCCGATTATTTTAGATTCGCGGCGATCCAAACCTGACTACAGATTTTACCTGTTAGCATAATACTCGCGTATCCCGCTACAATTGGTAACTTAGATTCATAACAGTGGAAAACGCAACAGAATGGGGGATCAATGACGTTGCCAGGGACCACCATAATAGGGCATTCGGAGGGCACAGTAAGTCTAGTCAGTTTTCGCTGTCACACTTTGGACCAACAGTTTGAAACCAACAGTTCACAAGATCCTCAAACGTACTCTCCCTGAGAATTTCCCGGATAATAGTATTTACACTTGGTTCCCCATGAGCACCCCGACCGCAATGAAAGCGAATGGGAAGCTTCCAGCCGATCCAAGCGAGCCTTGGGATTTCAATCGTCCTGTTATCGCTAATTTGTGAAGAACTCTCAAGAATGAAACATATATGTCTATTCGTTTCTTTGCTCCGTATTCCGGGTTGAAGTAGTATAACCGGTGGATAATCTCAAAGTTTCGCTGTCTGCTTGTGTTATGTATTCGTAAATCTTCACGTTCTGTTATGACCCGCCCTCTTTGTAAAATTCAGCCTTGAATTCTCCCAATCTATCAGACTTCCTCAATTGTGATGGTTACTAAGTTGAAATTTTGGACAACCCAGAGCGTGGGAAATGTTTGATCTCAAAGGTTTTCCTGTTTCTCTCACGTGATCAGACGCGTCGAAACTCAATCCATGACCATGACCGAAAACGCGTTAGCCGTGATGAATTATCGGCCCTAACAATATTACAATCACCTCAAACTCCAAATGGTAGATACCATTGAGTGTCGAGCCTCACTAAGACCCGCGGGGCCATGGCCAGTGACCTAGCCAAGAAGTACTGATGTCGGACGACGGGTAATTGTAAACCGATTGTTATATGTATGGACACGCAACTGACCTTCACCCTACATAGCCTCCCGACTCCCTGTGATTAATTAATCTTCTTTTCAACGACAGCGCTCGATCCCTCCTGGACATTTTTGCATTTTTGCCTCAAATAAGAACCCTCACTACTCACGTCATCGAGATATCGTCAGGCTGAAATTTTAACGTTTTAACCCTGAGTTCAGATAATTTATTGAATGAGAGCCCCCGTTCCTTATCTTTAGGGTGTCCAAGGGTGTCGATGACCTTCCATGTGCTTAACGAACTGATTTCAAAGCTCAAGTTCCGGGCGAATCTGGTATACTGAGGATCCCAACGTCTCTTCTGTAGCTCAAATTCTCGTATTCTCCGGGGGACGCGGCACCCAATCATGTAGCGGCCGCTTTAACAGTGGTCTAATCTGGCTCAGCCTCTCCTTGGTGCCGTCATTTCCATTTTAGATGGGCTTCTGACAGACGAAGGAGGGTAAGTGAAGGTCAGCTATAATAGATCGTCTCATGTCCCAGCAGGCCCCGACTAGCTACTTGATCGTCGCTCCCCAGACCTGTAAAAACAGCCGAGAAGAAGTCTCATGATTCGCAGCTTCCCTTGCAGCTTTCAATAAGAGAGCCTGTCGCAACACGAACTCTTAACACCTCCAACAGAAAATGTCAGCTGAAACCCACCAACCCATTTCACATTCTTGTCAGTAAATATCCAACAACCTTCGCGTTTCTGTTGCTGGATGGCTTATCCCTTTTCCTTAACCTAGTTACAGGAATGATATCTGAGCTTGCCCATGAAGCTGGTTTAGAGCATCATGAATTTCGTGAATTATCCCTTGTAAGTCCACAACCATTCTCTAGGATGCCCCTAATATATAGAAACGCCGTAGGGTGATTCCCTCAACACTATTTTCAAGAGGATCATAGCAATGGAAGGCCAAAAATTTCTCAAAATTGCCCTGGCACTTCTCACACAGGCATCGAAAGTCCTTCCCCCTGCAACCGTGGCAACTTTGAACGACAAAGTTGTCGTTGTTCTTCGTGGGATGATGCCTAACCCGCCGACCGACCTCGCAGGTCACAATCCTTCCTCTGAAGATATAGGAAGCCCCAATATGCCTTATGCGCGATCCGTTCCGGCCAAACCCCAAAGTGCCTCTGACCTTCCTCGCCCTGATTTGGTTTTCGAAAAATTGCTCAAACGTTCAAATACAGATAATTCAGAAACAGTATGGGAGTTTTTTATTCTATGGCACCGTGTGTGACAGATTGACCTTTCCAGCTCTCAAAGTACTCTGGAGGGCTTAGCTCTCTTACATTCGCTTTCGGCACTCTCGTAATCCATTCTGTTTTCTTCACCGATAGAGGCTCTGCGTCGATCAATAACAAGACGTCATCCTATTTTGATCTAGCACCTCTGTATGGAGACCTCCCATCACAGAAAGATGAAATCCGCGACAAGGGCCAAGGTCGAGGTTTGTTGCACCCAGACTGCTTCGCTGACACCCGTATGCTGTTCCTGCCACCCGCTGCTGCTGTTCTATTGGTATTGTTCAACAGAAACCACAACGTATGTATTCTGGCTCCTTTTCGATCTTAGTTGATACTAACCTGTCGTAAATCCCACCTAGCATATTGCTCAAGAATTACTCACACGGAATGAGAAAGGAGTATGGTCTAATCCACCCCCCGTAGATCCTGCCACACGCACCAAACAAGACGACGAGATTTTCGAAAATGCCTGCCTCATTAAGTTAATATAAATACTAACTAATACTTCACTATTCCCTGACCCATATTTAAACACAGTATGCGCCATTTCGTAAATATCGTCATTACCGACTACGTTGGTGGAGTTATGGGTGAGTAGAAGGCGCTTTGGGAACCCCTTCAGCACTCACAACGTTTTGTTAGGAATGGCTAGCAGAGGGGGCGGGTGGCCAGGAAACGCGGAGGTTTTACATGTCCGTAATTGTGACACTTCCTCAAAAAATCAACTTAGTGTCTTGTGCCTTTAGGAAATCCACGTTGGTAACAAAATAGCTCCTCGCGGGAATGGAAATCTCGTGTCCATAGAGTCAGTTTTAAATCATATATTTAATTGTCGCGTTCACTGCTAATTCTTCGCCAGATTTAATATACTCTATCGTTGGCATGCAACTCTCAGGTATTGACGTATCAATAATATTTCAGTATAGATATTTGTTTACTATTTTTACAGCGCACTTGATACAAACTGGATTGAGGAAGCTCTTGAACGGGTAGTCCATAGCCGTGATTGGGACCACGTAAGCCTCAGACAGAAAATATTGTGTTCTGCGCGCCTCTAATGAGTCGGTTCATAAGCTGGGGCCGACTGATTACGAACGCGGTGCGAAGAATGCTAAACCCCACGGCGCGGTCAAAGACCGTGTATTCGCCGGCCTTGAGCGCCTTCCGAACGGTCACTTTGCTGATAAAGACCTTTCTGAAATTCTGCATGTTGCTACAGAAGAGCCCGCAGGGTTCTTCCGTGCTCGCGGCACCCCCGCCGTTATGAGATGTGTGGAGCTTTTAGGTATCGAACAAGCTAGGCAATGGAAGTTAGTGATATCGCTTTCCTGTTGTGTTTCAATAAATTGTTGACATCGATGCGTTCGTTACAGTATATGTACTCTCAACGAATTCCGTTCATGGCTTGGACTCCTGCGTAAGCCCCCATCATTTGCTAACGTTGCTGATAGGGCTACTACCACTTTTCTTCAGCTTTCACAAGTTTCGAGGACTGGAACGCTGCTCCAGAGATTGCGCATGCTGCAAGGGAACTATATGGTAATATTGACCGCCTGGAACTATACCCTGGTCTACATGCTGAAGGGCGCAACGGGGATGGCTTTGGAAAACGATATCCACTGTTGCGCGTTGATACCATGCGCAACGGCCTCCTGCTTGATGCAGTCTCCCTGGTGAGCGCGCATACTCATATCACAATGTCAATCTTACCATCCTTATAGATTCGTGGTGATCCACACCTTACCACGTATTTTACGTGTCAGTGTGTATATTATGCTCACCGTGTCATCGGTTACTTATATCTATGCCAGTGGAAAATGCGACGGAATGGGGTTTCAACGACGTCGCTAGAGATCATCATAATAAGGCATTTGGAGGCCACAGTAAATGTGGTTTCTGCTCGCGATCAAACCTTGAGCTGATGCCTTGAAACCAATAGTCCACAAAATCCTCAAACGCACTCTGCCCCAAAATTTCCCGGATAATAGCGTTTACACTTGGTTCCCTATGAGCACCCCCGCAGCAATGAAGGCGAACAAGCATCTACCAGAAAATCCAAGCAACCCTTGGGAATTCAATCGCCCTACGACCATCTTGGAGTCGTGAAAGTGTTCTTTAGATGTCTTTGTTCTCCAAACACTCTTTTATTTAATTTACATTGGACTGAGTGAAAAAAATTCGCAGTGTTTCTTCATCTCCCAAAGTACAAATATCTGTAAATTTCCAGGTGTCCTGGTTTGTAACTTACGATCCACGCCTTGTAAAATAACTATGTTTATGATCAGCTTCAGATCAAGAAATTCCCCGACCACCAGTAAGTACAACCATATATATCGGGTGCCATGGTTTGAACATTGAACGTTGGAGGTTGAAGTTTCTCAGGTTATCCGCCGTAGAGGATCAGTCAGATGAGTGATTTAGTAAACTCTTGTGGCCATATGAGTAATTACATTGGGCATTGCTATCTTTCCTTTTGAGCTGGGAACCCGATGACGGAAAGTGCCGAGAAAACTCTAAATTTCTCGTTCCAAACCGCCATCGCGCGCTTTAGCAAATTGCCATGGCTCAACAACGTATGGCCCTCTGGGCCGCAGAGGCCGACCTTGATGAGGATGTGGACCTGTCTCTTGCCATAGGAAACTATGGTCAAAACGGCCATTTTGAAGATGGTATGGCTATGATCTGTTGAAGCTGATGTGACTTACACTGTCTTTGCAGCACACATACAGCAGCCCCAAATTGACGAGACGGCTTTTGTTGCCATGCAGCAGCATATGGCTCAACAAGCTGCATTTTCACAGATTCCAGATGTAGTTAAAGGCGTGAGTCGGTCATTTAGTGAATGCTGTGACGTACTGATAATTTTTTTGTTTTCCCTCAGTTCATTGTGCATTTCCACCAAG
Source organism: Collybia nuda (assembly GCA_015584075.1). Lineage (NCBI taxonomy): Eukaryota > Fungi > Basidiomycota > Agaricomycetes > Agaricales > Clitocybaceae > Collybia > Collybia nuda. The sequence goes on from MU150244.1 coordinate 58,524, forward strand.
CAGTCCTCGATAATAACCTTGCGGAAATAACGGTTGCCTATGAAAGTGGATGGAACAAGTATACAGAGAAGTTTTATGCAAGGACGGAGTGGCCAGAGGCGGAGGTTATTGCACCTTTGGTCAATGATGGTAAGTTCCATGGTATGAAATCTGCTACGTCCTCTGACTCCTTCTAAAGATCCCATTTTCCTTATCCTCTATCGCGAACTTTATTATCGCCACGTATACTCTCGACTTCAACCTAACGTTGATGACAGATTTCATTCGTATGAAAACAGTTGCGAGCTTTTCAACTACCTCCTGAGTTCGTCACCATTTCTCCCCTTCAAATTTTGTCTGATCCGTCCGTAGACTCCGAAGGACCTGTCGAACTCCAACTGCCAGAACAATGGCTGTGGGATATCATCGATGAATTCATCTACCAATTCCAAGTATTTTGCACCTGGAGGTCAAAGGTGAAATCCAAGACCGATGACGAGCTCACAATGCTTGCGGAAGGTGGTCCAGTCAGTATTGTTGCCATTTACCCGGAGGTCGAATTAACTTGGACTAGGTCTGGAGTTCATATAGCGTTCTGAACGTTCTCTATTCTCTTATTCAAAAATCCAGAGTCAACGAATACATTGTTGCTCAACAAGAAGGGAAATCGCAAGAAGAAATTGCGTTAGTTTTTTTTCCTTCTCAATCTAGTTATTCCAATTTTTTTTTTTTGACCACAACGTTCTTCAAGTGAGATAGTGGGTGAATATGGACAACGCCCATTATATCGCATGCTAGGATATTTCAGTATCATTGGGCTTCTTCGGGTTCATGTTCTTCTCGGAGACTTTACCTTAGCATTGAAAGTGATGGACAACGTAGAGCTTAACCAAAAAGTGAGCTTCCCTTTTTTTATAAACTCTGTCAGTACTGATAGGCGCATAGTCACCCTTCACGCGTGTAACAGCTTGTCATGTTACGACTTACTATTATGTCGGATTCTGTTATATTATGCTCCGTCGTTATCCAGATGCTATTCGGACGTTCGTAACAGTGTTGAATTTTATCATGCGGATGCGACAATACCACACGCGGAGCTACCAATATGACCAGGTCGCTTCGATTCCTATTTTCTGTGGCGTTGTAACTCATTAATCATATAGATTAGCAAAACAGCAGATCGGATGTATGCTTTGTTCGCAGTGTGTAATGCACTTTCGCCAAGCCGACTTGATGACAACATTGCCAACATATCCAAAGAACGATATGGTGAACAATACGCAAAAATGGCTCGTGGGGGGTAAATATTCTTCCAATCCTTTCCTGGTGCAATAAGATAATAATGATTTCCTTTCAGTGAGGAATCTCTTGCCGCGTTCGAGGAACTGTTCCTTTATGCATGCCCGAAATTTATTACTGCCAATCCACCACCATATGATGACCCCGCTGCCCTTGCAAATCTTATCTCACCACCATCCCCCGACTCTCCAACCGAGTCTGCTCCTGCGGTAACGCCAACAGATCCGACACATAGACATCTTGGTCTTTTCCTCGCGGATGCCGAAGCTCAATCACCTGTGCCCACCCTACGAAGCTTCCTGAAGCTGTACACCAGCCTAGGAGCCAAAAAACTAGCTAATTTCCTTGATGCTGATGAGGAGGAGATGGTACAAGAGATGATGGTCATGAAACAGGTTAGCAGGAGTGTAAGCCGGATCGCTGGGAGTGAGAAGGGTGGGTTATTGGATGGACAAACCATAACAACGAGTGACCTTAACTTCGTCATTGATGAGGTGAATTGTTTCTTTGCTTAGTCTTGATAGGTTATTGACGGAAGTATAGAACATGGTGCATATCGCAGAGTCAACCGTTGGTAGACGATATGCTGGATGGTTCATCAAAAACACGGAAAGGACACAGCGGATTTTTGATGATCTCAAGAGCATGCCTCTCCCCACTCCACCGAAAACAATAACTCCAGTTTCTGCTCCGCTTGGACAGGCACAAACGACTGCGGATGCTCCCAAAAAAGGGCCTAGAACTGGAGGACAGAAGGTAGCTTGGGGGGGTGTTAAAGTTGCTTGATTGTGTACATGTTGTTAGTCTGTTGTTTTGTTTTTCTACTCCTAGAACGCTTTTTCAACCATCTCAATTGTAAGTTGTGTCCAGCTTGGAGTGAGACCCGTGGGGTATGATATATGAAATCGGCGTTTATTTTTTAAACAAAATATGGACCTTGGTTTGTCCACTTTGATGAACTTTCTCGTACTATGAATGAATGCCAGGGAAAACTATGGATAAATTGTCACTTCTCCGAGGTTGCTCCTCTGGCGGGTTATCAGCTGACGGCGGGGAACACGTGACAAGACGCGTCTGATAGAATTAGATGACCAAGTTTGGGGCAGCCCGCTCTACGTCGCTCTATTCCCCTCTATCTGACCCCGCCTACAACCGAAGTTTATCGACAACCGTTTTTCTGCAGTGGCTGATTGGCTCGCTCTGGTGGCATTTGCGGCCCTCGCATTGTCATGTGCTACGCGTCACGGTCCTCCCAGCCGCTCTGCCCAAACCTGGTCTTGCCTCCAAGCGGTCGCCGATCCACTTCCACATAATACCTCCTTGTCGTAATGGTTCTCACATATCTTTTCCACGATTCTACTCTTATATCATGGGGGTTATTCCGGAACTTCCTTCCCTCGCCTCCCCCCATTCTCCAACAGACCATCGAGATGTGGAAGTCCCGCGTCTTACTGACGCTTGCCCAGCTTGCAACACTGACAGTATCGGCACCATCTGGGTTTCCAACCTCAGGGAATGGACTCTGGTATACGACAACTGGAAACGTGTGGTCGAGAGAATGGCTTCCAGTTGGTAATGGATATTTGGGAGGTACGAGGATGTCATTTTCATTAAAATGCACTTATAGATTCAAATTTATACCTAATCAAAAAGCCATGGTCCCTGGTGGAACTTCAAATGAAGTTACGCAGCTTAATATTGAGTCACTGTGGTCGGGAGGCCCATTCGCAGATAAGGCATGGATAACTTTTCTATATTGTCTCTGCTCCACCTGACATTCCTCAAAGTCATACAATGGCGGAAACAAGCAATCCGGAGAGAGAGAAGCTACGGCACAGGCTATGCAAAAAATCCGCCAAACAATATTTGACAGCCCCACCGGCGATATAGAAGGTGTGAAGGATTTCCTTCTTCTACCCAAAATGCATATATCCCATGTCTTGAATTCTCAGATATCAAAATACTTGCTACAGACTCTGGAGCATACGGTTAGTAAATACATACCCAAAACTTCTACGTCTCTAACGAAGAGTATCAAGGCTCGTATGCTGGGGCAGGTTACTTGGTGTCTGGTATAAATACCACAGGCACAATTTCTAATTATGCTAGATGGCTTGACCTCGACCAAGGATTAGCCCGTACATCATGGACCCAATCAGGGGCCAATTACCTTCGGTGCGCCGCATTATTTTTGCGTATATACATGATCTCATATATTATAGATCAACCTTCTGTTCCCACCCAACGCAAGCTTGTGTACAGCACATTACTTCGACAATATCTTCTTCGGCATCTGGGGGCCTTCCTGCTCTGACTTACGCCTTCTCCTCTGCTCTAGAATCTGGACTTCCTACACCTAATATCACTTGCCAGGATCCTAGCACTCTCCGTATCCGGGGTTTTGTCGATACACCTGGCATGCTGTATGAAATTATTGCGCGCGTCAGAGTCACGACTACTGCTGCCTCACCTCCCAATGCAGTCAAGTGCATTCAATTCCCTGTTCCTTTTGGGGCTCCGCCGAATGCCACAATTGAAATAGCAGGAGGTGTTGCACGCGAGGCTTGGGTTTCCTGGGTCGGCGGAACAGAGTATTCGATGGATGCTGGAGACGCCGTTCACGATTTCTCTTTCCGCGGGCCCGATCCACACGACGCACTTCTCCGACTCATCAACCCACCTTCCACGGGAATTATAGATTATTCTAGAATACTTGCACAACATGTCGCCGACTACAAGGCCGCATTGACCGATAAATTCTCTCTTTCTTTGGGCCAAACTCCACGGCTTGATGTCCCAACAGATGTTGTCAAAGCAGAATACAAAACTGATGTTGGGGACCCCTACTTGGAATGGTTGTTATTCAACTATGGTAGGTATCTACTGGTGAGTAGTGGAAGAGGAGTTTTGCCCGCCAACCTTCAAGGAAAATGGGCTAATGGCCACGGAAACGCATGGAGTTCTGGTAAGAGGTATCAATCTACCCTATTTTCTGCTGGTGTTAAAGGGTGTATCCCATTTTCCAGACTATCGTGAGTCACATACATGCCTTTGTGCACCCTTCTCTAAAATTTGAATTCAAAGACGCAAACATCAATATTCAGATGAATTATTGGAGTGCTGAAATGACAAATCTCAATGTTCACCGACCTTTGTTCGATTATTTCCAGGTTTTTGTTTACTATAAATTTATATCTTCATTCCCCTCATTTATTTCTCAGAAAACTTGGGCGCCAAGAGGCGAATTCACTGCGCAAGTATTATATAACATAACCCGAGGCTGGGTCGTACATAATGAGGTTCGTCGCATGCCTACTTGCGTACTTCGTTAATCTTTACACTGATTCCGTTGTTTCAGGTTAATGTTAGTGCAACGTATCCAATCTCCCATAAATGAACTCCAACTTTAACAATAATCATACAGGTCTTCGGTCATAGTGGCATGAAAGCATGGGAGAACAGTGCTTTGTGGGCGAACTACCCTGGTTTGTCATTCTGCTCGTTCAAATGGACAAAACTCACTTACACTATATTTACTGCTATAAAGAGGCAAATGTCTGGATGGTAAGTGACCTGCTTTCGTTTTATATCTATGTATTGAAGAATTTACACTTAGATGATGCATGTGTGGGACCATTTCGATTACAATAATGACATCGCTTGGTGGAAAGCTCAGGGCTGGCCGCTCATCAAAGTTTGTCGCCTCAACCCCCCACCTTCTACTTGATTTGACTCCGGGAAAAAGGCTGTGGCGTCTTTCCACCTCGATAAACTCATCCCGGACCTTTATTTCAAGGATTCATCCCTTGTGGTCAGCCCGTGCAACTCACCGGAACAAGAGCCCATCACTTTCGGTGGGTATATTTGATTTTTTTAGTTGTGTATTGTTACCACTTACAAATGGGGTTCTATTCAGGTTGCGCCCATGCTCAACAAATGATCTGGGAGCTCTTCAATGCTGTCGAAAAAGGATTCGCCGCGTCTGGGGACACTGACAAAGCCTTCCTCGCTGGTACGTTAATTCCTTGTACAAACGTAGAGGAAACTAAATGTAGCGAACAGAGGTCAAAAGAAAGCGTGCGCAGATGGACAAGGGACTACGTATCGGATCATGGGGACAGCTCCAAGGTTAGGCTCTGTAATTCTTATGAATATGAATAGCCGTTCAGCTGACACTACACAGAGTGGAAAATCGATAGAGACTCCCCAGCAGATACCCACCGACACTTATCTCACCTAATCGGCCTATACCCTGGTTACTCTATCACTGGATACGACACTGCCATTAATGGGGGACTACTGATCAACGGCACTCGCGCGACATATACCAGAGCACAAGTGATCGATGCAGCTACAGTTAGTTTGGCGCATCGGGGGGACGGGACAGGTCCCGATGCAGACTCGGGATGGGAGAAGGCGTGGCGGGCGGCAGCTTGGGCCCAGCTAGGGAATGCGGAGAAATTTTATCATATCCTCACGGTAAGTAGGCATTGACCCATTCACCAAGCAAGCAAAGAAAGGCTAAATCAACACCATTCCGTGTCACGATATAGTACGGAATCGCTATCAACTTTGGGGCTAATTTATTTAGTTTGTACAATCCCTATAACCCCGATCCCATTTTCCAGATCGACGCAAATTTAGCGTACCCTAGCGCTCTTCTCGTAAGTTAACCATTCTGATAGAAGAGGTACCAATTAATCATTCTACACAGAATGCCCTCATTCAAGCTCCCGACGTCGCAAGCATTAGCACGCCTCTGACAATTACAATCCTTCCAGCTCTCCCGAAACAGTGGCCAACAGGGGCTATTAGAGGTGCTCGGGTCCGAGGGGGAATGACAGTTGACCTGAAGTGGAGCAGCGGGAGACCCAACGCTGTTTCCATCAAGGTTGATGCAAAAGTTGTTCAGCGCCCTGTGCGAATTGTGTATGGCGGAAAGACTATCGGGTCTTTCGTAACAAGCTCGGGTTCAAGTAGATCGTTTACCAGATTTTGAGAGGTGTAGTTGTACCCAAGTAGGGCGATGATTAAATCATTAAATAAATAAATTAGACACATAGTGCTACTACATAGTATTTAGTACCCAAGGTCCGAGGAACACGGACTGATCGAGGCCAACATTATTTTTTCCGGGTTGCGAATTCCGATGCTAGTACAATTGAAATTTGGCTGGGGTGTTCAACCGTGTCTCTTTCCTTGAGTCTCTACTCGTATGCTTTGAGACTCAGGCCACCTGATTCAAACCCTTTATCTATTTGGATAACAGCGCAGGATAGCCCAATTTGGGGAGCTCATGGCATACTACGGCCCACTAAGCCGCTGAGGGGGATCGATCTTTCTCAGCTACTACCACCCAAGGCCATACATAAGGTCCGGCGGACCGTATGTATTATCGAGGATATCAGTCAAAAAGAGGCACATGAGAAGCGCATCCCCTAGATTGGTTTTAAATGGTGTTGAATGCTCCACTCATGGGCATGCTTACCGTCGCTTCTTTCAAGATGGCATTCTATTTATGTTCCATCGGTGGGCTGACGACTGGGCTCTTCTCTCAGTCGATTCTGTGAGTACCCTGGCCTATCATGTGCTATCAGACGTGGTCCTCTCAGCCGCCACACCAAAAGTCACCATGCCCAACAACCTTCTTCTCTCCGAGAAATCCCAAATTGGCTCCTCCCGCAATATCTCCTTGTCACGAAGCCTGAAGTAACTCTCACGTTTGGTCCAGTGCCCCTTATAAACTCGGCCATGCTATGTGGGTTAAATCTTAAGAGTTAGAAGCGTCGTCATCCACTCCTATAAGATGTGGATTTCATTTATTCTAGCGAGCTTATTGTCCACAGGCTTGGTAGCCTCTGCACCGCCGGGCTTTCCGTCATCCGGGAATGGCCTTTGGTTTACCAAGCCCGCTAATGTATGGTCAAAAGAAATGCTGCCTGTTGGCAATGGCTATCTAGCAGGTACGATCTCTACCCTTGGTTGGTAAAAAATGTGGATATAAATGTGAAAAAGCCATGGTTCCTGGGGGAACGTCAAGTGAGGCGACACAACTCAATATTGAATCTTTGTGGTCTGGTGGGCCATTTGAGGACCCGGTAAGTTCTACTTACATTGTCAGTCATTCTACTCCCTGATATTTGTTCCAGTCATACAATGGTGGAAACAAACAACCTGGCGAACAAGCTAATACATCCTTGATAATGCAGTCTATTCGTCAAAATATATTCAGTAGTCCAACTGGCGATATTGATAGTATGGATCAAGATATACCCATATATCCCATTGTTAAATTTAATTGTAGATGTTGAATCTTTGACAACCGACGCCGGGGCATATGGTGCGTCTACCTAACTTCACAGTCATGGAATTAAAATGACATATAACGTCAGGATCGTACACCGGAGCAGGTTATCTCGTCTCGGGAATCAGTACTACTAATAGTACGGTGTCGGGTTATGGCCGATTCCTTGACCTCGATCAGGGGATTGCCCGTACGATCTGGACACAAGACAAGACGGCATTTGTTCGGTGTGTTTTCCCTTTACACCACCGTTTGATCATGCGTTAAACGCTTTATAGTTCAACATTTTGCTCCCATCCAACTCAAGCATGCATTCAACACATAACGACCGATGGTGGACATCTTCCCGGTCTCTCCTACGTGTTCTCTTCCGCTCTCGAAACAGGATTCCCAGCACCAAATGTTACATGCATGGGCTCTGACTCCCTCCGAATCCGAGGCCTCGCCGCCTCTCGGGGCATGCTCTATGAAATCATCGCTCATGTCCGAGCCACCCCCATATCGGGCACCCCAACCAATCCACCCATTATCAGATGTGTTCAGTTTCCCGTTGCTTCCGGTGCCCCTTTCAATGCCACTATTGAGGTGGCTGGAAGCACAGTGAGCGAAGCGTGGGTGTCATGGGTTGGAGGAACGGAATATTCCATGGATGGGGGTGATGTCGCCCACAGGTTTTCTTTCCGTGGTTCTGATCCGCACACCCAATTGCTCTCTCTCATCACCGCCCCCGCCACGGCCACTGCATCTTTTGCGACAACCCTCTCGCAACATGTAGCCGATTATAAGGCCGCGCTCACTGAAAAGTTCTCATTATCTTTAGGACAGGTATCCAGGCTTGATGCTCCAACAGATATGATCAGAGCAGCGTATAGGACTGACGTGGGAGATCCATATCTGGAGTGGTTGCTGTTCAACTTTGGAAGGTATTTGTTGATGAGCAGTGGACGAGGTGTCATGCCAGCAAACCTGCAGGGCAAATGGGCAAATGGGGACGAAAATCCCTGGGGCGCAGGTAGGTTACGCCTTGCAATATCCAAATAATTAACGAACTTTGGTCACTATTCTCAATAGACTACCGTGAGTGAACGTAGAATTTCAGAAACTTCCACTTGTACTAACATCAAACTTGCAAGATTCCAATATCAATATTCAGATGAATTATTGGAGCGCGGAGATGACTAATCTCGACGTCCATAGACCACTTTTTGATTACTTCCAGGTATGATTACCTGATCACCCTCCTTCCATAAGTGCCCTTATACCAGCCGTAGAAAACCTGGGCACCGAGAGGTACTTTGACTGCACAAGTCTTGTACAACATAACCCGAGGGTGGGTCGTCCATAATGAGGTATGTGTATATAGATATGTATGTCATCTACCTACTTGTTCAACACAGACCTCCTAGATGAACGTAAGAATTCAACGTGATTTGATTTTCGGGGAACATGACAGATTTCTCCCATTGACAGATCTTTGGCCACACCGGTATGAAAGGGGGAGGTAATACTGCACAATGGGCAGACTATCCTGGTAAAGAAACCTTCCGATACTACCATCAACTATTTTTTACTTGATCTTTTTACAGAGGCAAATGCATGGATGGTACGACTATCGCTCACCCCACCTGACCTTCCGATTTCTAAGTTAGAATCTTACCTTAGATGATTCATGTCTGGGATCATTTCGATTATAACAACGATGTTTCGTGGTGGAAGGCCCAAGGTTGGCCACTTATCAAGGCAATTTTCCCACAAAGAGGTAGTTCAGAACTTATATTAACATCCAATACAGGGTGTAGCCAGTTTCCATCTTGATAAACTCATTCCCGATACCCATTTCAATGACTCTACCCTTGTCGTCAATCCCTGCAATTCCCCGGAGCAAGTTCCTATCACTTTTGGTGCGTCAAAGTCTCGGATTAGACGGACGCAACTTATCAGAGTTTGCAGGCTGTGCACATGCACAACAGTTGATTTGGCAATTGTTTAATGCTGTTGAAAAAGGGTTCGCCGCTTCTGGGGATACCGACAAAGGATTCCTTGCAGGTACACAGAATACAAAATCTATCATTCAGGCTCAAATGTAATATTTTTTACACGTAGAGGTCCAGGCCAAGCGTGCACAGATGGACAAAGGCCTCAGAATTGGATCGTGGGGCCAACTTCAAGGTAACGTTATTGTTTGACCTTTTTCGGCAGCTCTTAACATGGGGTTTTAATGAACAGAATGGAAGGTTGACCAAGACAGCCCAACTGATACACATCGTCACCTGTCACATCTTATTGGGCTGTTCCCTGGATATGCTATCGCGAATTATGACCCTACGATCCAAGGCGGGCTGCTTGTCAACGGCACACATTTGACGTACACTCCCGCGCAGTTAACAGCCGCTGCGACAGTCAGTCTAATCCACCGGGGCGATGGGACTGGCCCTGACGCTGATTCGGGATGGGAGAAGGCTTGGAGAGCTGCAGCCTGGGCTCAACTCGGAAACGCTACTCAATTTTACCACGAATTAACTGCAAGTACCACATGGAGTCTTCTTAGATCTTATTATGACAGTTATTTTCTTAGTACGGAATATTCACCAACTTTGGACCAAATCTCTTCAGTTTGTATGACCCTGCCGATGCGAACCCTATCTTTCAGATTGACGCAAATCTAGCGTACCCCAGTGCTCTCATGGTACGAGTTTCTGATATGCGTGATACTTGTGTTCCTTTGCTTGACATATATCCCCACAGAACGCACTAATCCAAGCACCTGATGTTGCGAGTCTCAATACACCCATCACAATCACCCTCCTCCCAGCTCTTCCCAAACAATGGCCCGCGGGGTCCATTAAAGGCGCACGGGTGCGCGGAGGTATCACTCTCGACCTTCAATGGAGTGGTGGTTCACCTACCCACGCCTCCATTAAAGTCGATGAAAATGTGGGTTCAAGGCCGGTCCGTATCTTGCATATGGGCAGGGTGGTCGGCACATTCACAACTGCTCCTGGGTTAAGCCAATCATTCACAAACTTTTGAAGAGGGAAATAGTATTCAAAGAAGGTTTGAGAGCGAACCTGAGTCTAGTCAGTGAATTGGTACATAGTATCCATAGCGTCGAAGAGCAAGTTTTTGACAGACATAACTTGGTCTTCTCAGATGAAACAGTTGTTATCCTTGGTTTACAATACACAATCAATAGCTATCCGAATTCCTTGCCTCTTCGCCTGATTTACCCTCCGATCTGGTTCAACACAAAACTGACCGCAGCAGTTCCATATTTAGTGACATAACCGAGATGAATAATAGTGCTAGTGCCACTGGCACAGAAGAGATCACCAATGTCACAGTAGGAAGCAATTTTCGATGCAAAGGCATTCAGTGCGCCAGAACGACGAGCGAATAGACCATTAAGGAGAGTGGCAGTGCCTATGAAAGTCGATTAGTTTACTATATAAGGTGGAAGTTGGGGTTGACCGAGAGTGGTTTACCTTTCTGGAAGCTTTCACCTCGGACATGAGCAGGGTCACCCATCAAGACAACGGCCGCAACTACGAAAAAGATAGATGAGTCCCAGATAGAGTCGTCGATTAAAAAACGGGACTAACCTTTGTTAGTACCAGTCGCCCCGGCTTGAAGAACATCTCCAGAAACATGCGCGCCTTGACTATAGCCCATCAAAACGATTTTTGTATTGGGACAGGCTGAAGTCTTGCGTGCAAGCAGGACCTTCATGGCAGCAACACCAGCAGCCTCGGAACTTTCGTATGGTACCAGGAGAGCAGGATAATCGACTGCTTCGCGGCTGACAGTTTGTTTGCTGCGGGAGACGACACCGCTAACAACGTCACCAATTATTCCTTCCCCAGGAGACTCGGTAGATGCGCGCGCGGTGATGATGTGGACATCAGCACACCCGCTACTGGGAGCGGGGACAGGGGTGGCTACTGCGCCAACGATGAACGCGCTGAGAGCAAGAAAGATTGTTTTGTTGGAGAGCATCTTTAGAATGGGTGTCCGGTTTAAAAGTCGACGCAACTTGTGAAAGAATAGCGCGTTTCTGCACCTTTTAAACCTGTGGAAAGGGTCCCGCAAAGCACCCGCCAGCTATTGAACACGTCCAAGCGTTGTTTGTGATGGAAGTCGAATAGTACCCGGAGGGCAGACAAAATGGCAGACGGCATCATGTGAACGACTTTGGTCGGTGGTTCATGTGGTAGGAGTGATTGGATTATCGTGGAAACGTCATGGCACCGGATAAAAAAAAATAACTGAGGCACATTAAGGAAACGTGAATGTAGCTTGGTGGGGAAGACGGGGATGTGAGGAAGCATTATATAAGTGAGCGACAACGAGAGGTGGTGATTTAAGTTCCTCTCACCTCGCTAACTTTCAAATCGTCTGTCGATCCCGAAGATCTCACCCCCCCTGCCCCCGGAGAAAATGAAAACATATTCTTTGCAATGATCAATCTGCACCCGACCTATATCGTTTGGTGTACCGACACTTGACTGTTAATCCGAATGACGGAATGCTTCCGACGAGTCCGCATTGCTTCCACTACGTCTTGGCATGACAGCACGGGTGCGACTTATCTGCGAACGTACTGTGTTTGAGTGCTATTTGGGTGCATTGGCCATGTATGGTTTCAGTAGTGTAGTCTGAATAGCACCCGGGGCATGATTATACTGGGAGGGGTCATTCCGTAGTATCAGCAACGAAGTGTGGAAGTCGGGGATCAGAGATGGACCAATTCGAAATAAATCTATGGTAAACCTGCTTCGGATTTTGTGTGTGCGGCCTAGTGCCTAGGCATGCAGTACATGTTGAGCGCTAAACGCGAGAGCCCGTTTGAAAAATGTCGATCCAGAAGCCAAGGCTTCAATGACCGTCGGAAGGTCAAATTTGAATACTACGTTAGTAACTTTGTTTGGCCCATCGACAAAGAATCCCGTAACGTGATTTAAATTAAGATCTTCAGAAATACGTCGCTAACATCCTTCAACGGGAGAGATTTATGAAAAATTAGACTGTCGAAAGGTGGGAAGTCTGGAAAGTTTTTACGCAGTTCTACTTACATAATTCGATTTTTATTTTGCTCCTGCATCAGGAGTCATGAGACGCATGGATATACGTCGAATACTGCGCTGGGCTGCGGGGCTGGGAGATGCAGCAATAAGCCTCGGTATGCGCAGGGTGCATGTGGGTTACTTTTGAAAGACGCTCAGGGCTGAGTATGTTAAAAGGTCAGCCGCGTGGCGTGTAACTAGTACTCAAGTATTGCCTCAGCCCCGTCACGTGTTTTAATACTTATAGTAAACTTCAACTCTGCAATTTGGAAAGCAGCCACCAGGAGTCGTGGCTCGGTGATTTCTATCCTGCTGTACGGTCGATCTCCATGTCTCTAGCCAGACTCACATCTTTATCGACTCAAACGCTTTCGCTGCTTCTCGAGCGCCAGCGTCTCCACACTCTACCTTCGTTTTCGACATCTGACTCTCACTCAACGAAGCCGGTTTCATTGCATCTCCCCCAAATTACCAAAAACCTGAACAAACTCCGGGTTGGTATTCTTGACTTAGAAGGAAAAGAAGGGCGTTCAGAGGCTGTTAGGCTGCTGCGGAGCCAACATGAGCGGATGCGAGGAATGTTAAATGGAGAGGGTGATGTAGAGAGGTTCCTGTTACTGCTCCTCGTACATAAACCTAGAGGATCTAACTTGTACCTCAGTTTAGATCCTGAGGTGGAGGATACAACAAGTCTGACACCTTCACCGCCGACAACACCGCCATCTGACTTCCCTCCAAATCCTCCAGCAAAGGATGGAGAATCCTTGTATTCACCATATACCGACGACCCAGAGGCTGGATACGAACCGGGAATGATCATGGAAACTCAGCGACAAATGATGGATGGTTTGTTATCTTCAAATGAATTAAAGTGCTAAATAACAATACACTTTCTCCAGAACAAGACGTACACCTAGACCGGCTGGCACACTCCATCAGCCGCCAACATCACATATCATTGCAGATAAATGATGAACTGGATGTTCATACTGGTCTTTTACAAGAACTCGATACCGACCTGGATCGCACGGAGAGCAGGCTCACGGGCGCGCGACGGCGATTGGACCAAGTGGCAAAAGGAGCGAAAGAAAATGGCTAGTATCGTTTTGTCTTCTCACCGCCTTCTCGCTGGCTGACTTCTACTATAGGATCTATGGTTACTATTGCCCTACTCATTCTTGTCCTTCTCATTCTCATCATCATTTTCAAAACATGAAGGCAAGGTTTTTCCACATCTATTTTTATCTGATCTCGGAGTCATTGCATTTTATTTGTAACCGTATACGCTCACTCATGGACTTGGCTAAGGCTCTGGCGTGCCTACGATAATTTATTACTATTCTTCACCCTAAGCGAATTGATGATTCGTGTTTCTGTCATCTCAGTTATTCTGTCAAACGGTGACACCCAAGACGGCCCAGATTGCCCTGCCCAAAATTGGAATCCCATCGTTTCGCCAATCTTCTCTCCTTTTAACGTCTGCTGCCATACCCTCATCAAATATTCCAGTACTCAAACGAGCCTCCACAAGACCACTGACTATTCCTTTGTCGAATTCAGGGTGGCCTTGTATCGCGAATACCTGGACATCCTTTAAATCCTTTTTGCCGGGAGTGGTGCCAGGTGAGAACCGGACCATGCCTTGGTTAAAGCAAGCCGATGTAGAGCCTAAGAGGTGGAAGGTGGTAGGAACAGTCGGGACATGGTCTCTGTGCATTTGTTGGACGTTCTAGTAGGTAGATTTATATGAAACTGATAGTGGCCACTTCTCTGTGCGTGACGCTTACCAACGTTTCAACTCCAAAGAACTCTTTCCCGAGGTCCGTAAGGTCAACGGTTGTTGGGCCCACTTCCCAGATCCCATTGTTTGGCACGCACTCACCACCCAACGCACGTCCAACAATTTGATGCCCAAAACATATTCCTGTAAGCTATTCATCTGAAGAACTTCAGCTAAGATAAACCAAGAACGTACCAATTATCTTGATCTGCGGCAGGTCGTTCGCGATGCGTGCGATGAAAGCCACAAGTTTATTGATCCATTCAACATTCTCATATGCTGAGGCAGCTGAGAGTTCGCGATGTATATGGTTTTGTGGTTGCCTGAATCAAACGGATCTTACCTGAGCCTGTCAAGACAATACCGTCGTATTGACCAAGCTTTTCTTCAGAAGGATACTCCATTTTGTTGAAGACATCGTAGGCGTCAAGAGTGAAGTCCGTATTCTCCGGGAGTGAATTCCGGAAGAATGTCCCAAATACCTGAGAATAGTCTCCATACTTTTCGATTAGGTTCGCCGTAAGGCTGCCACAGATAAGAAGGGCAAGTGATTTAGTGGAGGTCGACATTGGTTATAATAGTTTGGGACCTGAAGTACCGAGGCTCGGGCCGTTCAGCCGCTGGGAAAAGTCAGCCGGATATTGCCGATCTTTCCTTTTCTCTATACACTTGTGACTTGTCTTCTTTTAAAATTGGTTCAAGCCTTGTGCCAGGACCTACGGGGAACTTGCGTATATTCAAGTATTCCGCCGGTGGCCAGGTGCGCGTCTCCCCATACCAGTGCCGTCGACTTGATGGGACCAAAATAGACAACATTAGGCCTGTGTTCCACATGTACCGCTGGGTGTTCTTAGAGGCGGCGGGTTTAATTTTGACCTTCGTTTGAAGAACCACGAGGTGTGAGTGCCGTGTGCTTTTTAGCTGGGACCAGTGGCTCAAGTTGAACATGTGTTGGCAATGTGCGTGTGTAGAGTTCGTCGCCAGCGAGCACAGGATACATGAGTTTTCAAGACGTATGGTGGGTGATCGTTCATTTTGGACACACGGTTGTGGCAGCGACCTGTAAGCGTAAATGCCTTACTACCACCAGTGGGACTCGTGAAGTTAATGGATGGATGAGCACGTGCCGAGAATAGACATTTATTGATTGGGTCATCGGAGTTTAAAAGAACAAGACCAGGAACGTTGAGAAAGTCTGGCCAAAAGGAAAAGTGAGGCCAAAACATACGGCGAGAAATCTCCATTGCCACCATGGACGACGGCGACCACGAGGGGCTGCACACCGCCTTCCACAACGATCCTCGCTTTCTCGTCGCCACCACTATCGCTACTCTCGTCATCGCTGGCTCTGCGTACATCTGGCGGTCAAATCCGAGGCTCCTACTTCTTGATTCACACCAGAGGGGTGAGCATCCTCACGGGGACCCTGACTCCGAGCGAGTGACAGCCGACCATAAATCTGCAGGTCCAGAGACATCGAACATTGGAATTGTTTCTTCGAAAGAAACCATTGCTAATACCGCGCTCGCCGTCAACGATGAGCTCGGCAACCGGAGTGACGCCAAGGACTTAAAAAATTCCCGGCCAAAGGAGAGGCGCCGGAGGGGGAAAGACCCTTTGAAAGATATCATCAAAAGTGGTAAAAAGATCAAAAACTTGGGAAAGTCAAGCAGAGTTGACGATGCAGAGGACAATATTATCGGCTCACCAACGTCTTTCCTTAATTCTCGCGATTCTACGCGCTTTTCTCATTCACGCGAACCTTCCCTCGCAACTTCTTCAACATCGGTTTCTTCAACATCTCATTCAAACTCTACAGTCCCCTTGTCAAAGACGGACTGGGCCAGTAGCCAGGGGGATAACAACGATGAACAACCAGCATCGTCGTCGGCCTTCATGGTCTCTGATACCACGGGTATGGAACCCCAAAGCTCACTTCTAGTAGTGGAAACATCTGATCAAGCTTCTGGTTTTTCCTCAACATCCCGGGATTCAGATTTATCTCTACAGCCACAAACACCCGAGTTTCCGAATATCTCCCTGTCCACATCCTCGTCCACCTCACATACCAGTTCTGTGTTCTCGTCCAACTCTGGTGTAACTCCGAACACCTCCCCGACGTTATCCCTCTCTGGAAAGACCCCAACTCTAGCTCAGGCTGGCTCATCGTCCTCTTCATCACCACGTATATCATCCAACCCAATTCCAAACTCCATCAACCCACCCTTCGCCCAACAAGTCCAGAAGGCTCCGGGCCCATGGGATTGGGATGGTGCTGGGCCAAGTCCTTCATCTGATGTCGTTCTCAAGCCCCCACGATTTCGGTCGAAGTCGAAAGGTGCCGGGCCCATACCAATCCCATCATCCTTACAAACCTTGTCGTCAACGCCGGCTTCGTCCGAGCCACATCCCCTTTTCTTAGATCCAAGCTCACCCTCCACCACGTCAACAATACCCTCCCAATCCGTCGGATCACATGATGACGTGTCGGTTCCATTAACGTTCCCAACGCTGAACTCAGTTCCCGGTGCTATCTCGGGTTCTCCTGTTTCCCCGGTTCCCAGTCGAACCGCCAACAACGCTATCTCAATAGGTACAGGGGCCAATGGAAATACAAGCGTCTATGGAAACGGAAGTGGAAGCGGGAGTACTAGACGTGCACCAACACCAAGATGTCCACCGAATTCAGGCACTAATACTCCACCGCTCTCGGCCCAAACTCAGTTAGCGTCATTGAGGGGCGCACTAGAAGCAGCTCGGATGCGGGAGGAAAAGACAAAAATAGACATGGAAAGGCACGCCAAGGATCTCGAAGTGATGCGATGGGAGAATGCTGCGGCAAGACGGCGAGAGGTAGAGGTAATTCTTTCTCGTTCCCTACGTCTTTCTTTTCTTAATTCAACAATCATCACTCTAGCTTCAGGCCCAGGTTCACCACTTGATGCATCAGCTACAAACATATGCAACAGCCTTTGCGACAGTTTCCGGCCAACCTTCACCAATCGCGCAACACCACAACTCAACTAGTAACACGAACGTCAGTGGGCCGCCTAATCCACTCCAAAACGGATACCATTTCCAACCACCACCTGTACCAGGTCCACACTCCCCTCCGATGCATCTCCAAATTCCATCTCCGGCCCATATGTTAGGCATGCTCTCTCCCACGATGTTGTCCCCAATGTCACAGTCTCACTCGGGCCCCCATTCACCCTTCTATCCATATTCATCCCACTCCCCTCTCGCCCACCACTCTCATCCACATCTCCAACAGAATCAATCTCCGCATCAACCCAGTTTATACTCTATGATGTTTCCTCACGTCTCTGGGACAAACGGAACCGGCAGTAGGCCCTCTTCTGTGGCCGGGTCGTCGTCAGCCGGATCTCGTTCCCCGGACCTAAATGGGTCCCCTTCTCCGGCCTCAGCTTCGCTTGATCGTGGGAAACGCGGAAGGCAGACCAAAATACAGCCTGCAAGTGCTCAAATGGGCGAGCACACAGACGCATGGGAAGATTATGAAGGCGATCTGGAAGAGACTGATGTTCACAACAGACGAAGAATGGACAACGAGTACATCGATGATAGCGATGGTGAACAAGTGAATGAGATTCTAGCAGGTGCCATATTGAAGCGGCCAGAAAGTATCAGAAACCTTTCATCGAAAAAAGGCAAGGTCAAGGCGAGAGAATCAGAGGTCCAGGAACACGCAGAGTTTACGTTCCCGTCTTTATCAAGTTTTGGAACGGCTATTCGTCAGCACAATACACCTACCGAAATACCAGAGGACAATTTGACTGGTCCATCTCCCACGGATGAGTTAGAGACTGAAGAAACGGATATGACTGTGAATTCCGAAGAGGTTACGCCACCTGCTCTTCCACCACCCATGCCGGAACTATCGGGACAGCTACACCAGGACGATCCACATTAAGATGACTTTCTCTTCACCCTCACTCGTTTAATTTGCGAGCCCATCACACAAGGTCTCTCTCGTTGCATAACCATATTGTTAACGTATTTCTGGTATCGTTGGCATATTATTTCATTATTCCTAGGACCTCCCATCATCCCCTTCCAAGTTTGCGTCCATCTAATTTCGGCGTTTACGCAAACTCCTGTTTTTTATTATCCATAACATACCCTAGGCTTTTCTGTTATCTACCCACCACCGATATTACGGACCACAACACGCATGCTGGCGTGTCGTCAATTTTTAAATTGATATGGAAACCAATCTTCCGAGTCATTGAGTTCAACATGCTGCAAGCAACTCTTTTAGTTTCAGTCTAGAGGCCCTGTTACTAATGACGGAGTTAGCGCTTGTGACTGAGTCCAGGAATCTATCCGATATCACCGCTACCACCACTAATAACGTTACATGTCGTATCCAGGATTTAAAGTCATCGGGTGGTCATGTATGGTGGACTTGTTCCCATTATAAGGAGTAGTTACGAGTCTAGCCTTCATGAACCTCAAGACTCTAGCTGAGAGACAACAAATCATGAAGTGGACAAGCTCTTTCCCCCAAATTTAGACATGCTTGTTCACCAGGTCTCTTCCTTCTCTTCTCTATCAACAATTGGCCCCCCCACCGATTCCCTCCTATGCCGGCATCGCGTTTGCCATCACCGTGTTGACCAGTTAAGCCTTTTAGGAATTACAAACAGTCTACGATCGCCATCTAACTACCTCCGATATGATTCGATTTCACCTCGTTTAGCCACGTCAAAACACTACTAGTTCATTGGTGCTCCCCCGAGAATCCATGAACAGTTACACCATTCTAATCTCACCATTGCTGCATTGCATCATTTGGGTCCACTTTTTGCAGTTAACAGTAATAGGGTCTATTTTCCCCCCTACCCGTAGGACAGCATTATATGTCAAGCCTGGACATCTGAGAGCTTTTGCGCCGCATATCCTACATCAGGTACACACAGTGCTGTCAATCGCCGAATCATTGGCCTAAAAAAGGATTTCCAGGGAACGGAGAGGCAGTGTACTTAATTTACTACCAGGGCCGCAATTTTCAGCGGCAGCGCTAAAGAAGGCCATCCAGTTTATATATGTTGCAAGACTACCAAAGCTCTATCCCACGTTTTCGCTGCCCAGACCCGAGCTCAATCACAGCGTGATGCCAGTCCTGTTCGCCCACCTAACAACTCGGGCCATCGAAGGTATCTCCAATCCTGCGATCAACAGTGATCCGGCCGATCAGAGGAGCCTCTGGGACATCCTCTGAAGTTGTGCAGTGACGATATTCGCATGCACCTGGATCGCTGTTCATCCAAACATCCCAGCGGCCGACGACACGCTGCTCGTAATTGGGTTTCGGCGGGCGGGCTTGGTGTTGTGTGGAATGGTCGTGCCTGAAATAATCATTCTGTGGGCCATGAGGCAGTGGTACAGTGCTCGGAAGATCGGGCAGGAACATAAAGGTGAATTACTTACGGAAAAATGCTCCCATCGCAACTCCCTAATCCCCTTCCTAGCAAAAGGATGGACAATAACACATGGGTTTTTTCTTCAGATGGGAGGATTTATGATGTGTGATAGAAAGAACCCTCCATACCCTATCCAGCTTGACGACCTTGTGACTAGGTATGCGAAGGGCGAGATTGATTGGCCCGAGATCACTGAGTGCAAAATTCGGGATAGGAGCAAAGGCGATGCCTTCTCAAAGGGCGTTGTTGTTTTCCAAACATCTTGGTTTCTTATACAATGCATCGGCAGAGGGGCCGTGGGCCTTGCGATCACAGAACTAGAGCTTGTTACGCTAGCCTTTGCAGCTTTGAATGCGGTGACATAATTCTTCTGGTGGTGCAAGCCTGCTGATGTACAGTGTGCCCACCCCGTTTATCTCAGAGAGCCCCCAGGTCAACACGCCAAATACATGATCCATTCAACACATCAATCTATCCAGTATGAGGCTCGTGGCTTGTCTAGCCGGGCCCACCTTATCTAGGGGTGGGTGCGGCCGATATTTCCTCCTTTTTACGCGATCTATCAACGCGGCTCGCCTTTTGCTCATATGTTCACCTATTTCCAGCGTCCCGTGATGTTCCTCATGAATTTTTTTGTCAGGATTGTGCTTCCCATGACTGGGAAGATGAACGGCTTCGCCTCGATGAAAAGGGTCCCTACTTTCTACGCTGCACGATTCGAGTCCGACGCGAAGGCGTTCTTCTTGATGACATTAGCATGCGCATTTATTGGCAGTGCATTTGGTGGTATGCGTTGCATCGCGTGGTAGTTTCAGTTCTCATCGTCTGTACATCAGCTTGCCTGGCGGACATCTTCTCTCATCATCACCTGCGCACCTCTTGCTATTGCCCTCGCTTCCGCCCATATGTCCCGCCAAAATCACATTTTTAAACGATTCATAACACCCTTGAAGTATCGCATTCCAGTAGGCGCGTACACTACACACATAGACTTCCCCTCCCACTCCGACAGAACGTCGTTGGATTTCAACGCCGTCAACCCCCAGCTCGTTGGATCCTGTCCGTCCACGAGAACGAGATTATCTCTCGAACCCCAACCGCTTGGTTCACATGTCGCTGGATTAGGTAATAGTATCGAGAACGCTACGACATCCAATGTCCGGAGTACTACACTATCTCTTATATTACCATCGGTGAATTTTGACTCCTACACGACTATGGTGTTACGTACTGTTGCTTGGACCATCAAGTGTGTCTTGCTTGCTGGTACCACAGCTGCATATATCGCTGCACGAGTTATATTTATGGCGTTGAAGATTCTTTCGCCTGCGGAACTTCAAGATATGGAGTGGACAAGCTTCATGCCCCACGTTTGAACGAGACTATGTGAACGATCAGCTTCCCAATCAATAGTATCACCATCTCTATAGATATAACAATGATCAACATCTTCAGGATGTTCTGTGGCTGTAGGGTCCCTCGTTCCTCATTGTGAACTTTCCTCCTGCCCAGACCTGTGAATTTTAGGCCCTGGGGTGTTTATAGGTAATATGTGGTGTCCCGGGATATCTGTTAGGGTTTTAGCCTTGATGGAATAACATATATAATTTGTGACAGTGATAGAAAGGGGCATATGTTGCTGTCTTGTATACATCAAGGTGTCAGGTATGCATGAAAAAATCTATTTCTGGATTGAAAGGCGGTGCCTGTATGAGATGGCCAAACACGGTTAGTACTTATGGCCTCGATGCACTGTTCTTTTTTTTTCCATCTTTGCTGTACCTTATCAGCAGGCTCGCCGCTGTCCGCTCCTTCTTACCTCCCCTCCTCCTCCTCCAATTCATTATCATGGCCGTCTCTCTCCAGGTCGTCGGCGTCGTCAGCTTCTACATGGCGGCAGCCCTCATTGTCCGTATGCATTTATTTCCCTGATTCCTATCTGATATCCCACTGCAGATGGTCTTTGTGAACAAGGCCGTGCTCAATAACGCACCCAACCTGACCGTACTCTTCATGTTCTTCCAGTCTGCGACGACTGTCCTCTTGCTCAACTTCACATCGCTCTTCACTTCCCACGTCCAAATTCCCACATTCGACGCCTCCACTGCGCGCAAACTCACCCCGCTCATCCTTGTTGATGCCTCTGGATTCGTCTTCAATGCTCTCTGCTTGCGCGACGTTGAAGCCGCCTTCTATCAAATCGCCCGCGGTCTCGTTCTCCCTTTGACCATCGCTGTTGTTGCCATCTCCAGCTCCACCCGGCCCACCGTATCTGTCGTCGGCTGCGCCTCCGTCGTGACTCTTGGTTTCTTCATTGGGACCTCCTTCTCCTCCGATCTCCCCGCAACCGCCGTCCCAACCCCTCTCGCACTCTTCTATGGCTTCCTCTCATCGCTTGCTATTGCCCTTCATGCCGTTCTCGTCAAGTCGTCCCTTCCACATGTCGGAGGCAGTAGCACCATGCTTTCATACTGGTCGAATCTCGGGTCTGCTATACTTCTCGGGGTGCTGGCCGTGCTAAAGGGTGAAGCGAACGAGTTCATTCATATGGCAAGTGGCGGCGGATGGGACTGGCGCACTTTCGCATGGGGTAACCTTGTAACCGGCATATTTGGGTTCCTCATTAGCATCGCGGGTATCCTCAGTGTCAAGGTCACCAGCCCCGTCACACACATGTTCTCTAGCGTCGGTCACCTTTTGTCTTCCATCATTTCACAGATGACTAATCCCAATTCAATTCACAGGCAGCGCGCAGCGTCCTCCAGGTCGCCCTCGGAGTCAAGATATTTGGTGATATCCTCACGACGTGCGTATTCCTTGCATCTTACTGTACTATCTACTTAGGCCCCTTCCCCCCACCAGCCGACGTGCCGCTTCCGTTTTTACCATCCTGTGCGGCACGCTCCTCTACACGTGGGTTAAGGCGCGTGAAGTCCATCCTGCAAAGAGCCAAGCGCATGATATCCCCATCGAGCCCCTGCGTTCCAGTTCCAAGGCAGAAGCAGACCTCGAGGCTCAAGCCCCACTGATGCGCGGTGAGGACCCGGAAGTCCGCGAAAAACCACAAGCGTAGACAGTGGTCCCATTTACACCCACGAGTAGCGGCGTGGGTAGGGGATCATCTCCTTCCTTGTGCGGTCAAATTAAAATCTTAATCCCAATTTAAATGATATCCATTCACAAAACTCCATGTAATTTCCTCAATGTACACACATATCCCGCCCTGTAATTACCCCCGTCCCAGCCTCGCCACGACCCGCTTCCCCCTCTTCTCTCATAATGATGCCAACCTCCTATAACTCTACATTTTGCCTCTTCCATTCGCTTATCGACAGGCCCCTTTCTCCGTGGATGTTATGGCATTCGGCAGCCTTTGACAGAACAATCGTTCGGTCAGCCTATTTGACAAACCAACCTGCCGGTCGATTTGACAGTTACAGTTATGTTCGCTTGGCATTCTCCCTGTCTTCGGTTCAAACACTCTCCATTCCATCGCCATCAACGTCCACGAATGTCTCGGCGGAGGCGTACAACTGACAGGCGATGTCATGACGGGATACTTGGTATCAGGACGGCGGCTTTGGTTACGTATAGGATTCATCGACAACGGACTTCGGAATACATTTTTACACCCTACGCTCCCTGCTTCCCTTTCTAGATCTCTCCAATGCGGACTTTAAGACTTGTTTTTTTTTGGGGCGCTTGTTTGTCAATTTACTGTATCACAGTATCAGGAGGATCGGACTCTGCCTTTCGCACACACGTACAAAAATAGGGAATAAATATACATATAACGGGAGATTGATTTGGAACCCCAGACAGACATTGGACAGATATCGGATATACTCTGCAGCGCCGCCTCCCTGGGGGTATACGACATGCAAACAGTGGCAACGAAACGACATTCCAATATCAATCAACTTTGTCAACGACATGTACCTCTTAATATATTCTTCATGGCCCGAGGCCTGACCTGCCAAGTACTCACCAAACCTGGATAAGGGTGGAGATACAAGGTCGGAACTAGAACCAGTGTTGAGATTTACAACTGTCCGTATAAGTACTATGCAGATCCCAGCACATGTGATGAGATTGCTGCTCGTAAATCATAAAGCAGGCCTCCATCTAACGGGAGTCCCCAGCGGGTTTGTGCACCTAATAAAGAATGGCATCATTCAGTGGATCGAAGAGTCACTTCAAGTCGTTAGGACTTACTGTATTCTACCCAGTTCCCAGTTTGATTCATCCACGAAGGGCCACAGGGAGAGCGGCACAGGAGTAAGAAGTATTACTTGCATTCTGCATACTGTTCATAACAGACGAACAGGGGCACATACACGAGGTTGTGGAATCCCATTCGTAATAGCATGGTCGTTGTGTAGTTTAAATGACGGCATGTATATTGTCCGATTATGAAACCGTGCCCGGGCCCTAATTCCAAAACCCCTAGAACCTTAAATACCCTTCGATTGCTCCAATAAACCACCCAGAGAGAAGATATATTTTTGGGAAGTCCTACAACACATTGAAGTCCAAAGAAGATAGGTAATTCTACAAACTGAACAGATAAGCAGATCTATTACAAAGAAAAACGAATGAATAAATAAATGAGTGTGTTCATCATCGAAGGCATCGTACGATAGTAGTCAGGTCCGTCCCAGTCCATAATGCAAGGAAAACAATAAAATAACAAACCCAGCGTCATGCACACACCCCATGCGTCCGCAGTTCTTCGAACTCGAGCTGGGGCTGCATGCCCGACACGACCATGGGCACCGAGGGAGCAAACAGCATATCAGCACCTCTGTTTCCCGACGCTCGTTGTTCGATGAGCACAGATGAGGCTTGTATTTGTTGAGGTGGCGCCTCCACCGTTTCCGCGATGGATGTTGTCATCCCCCCTTCGGCCAACGCAGAGAGGGCACGTTTGTCCACTTTCCCGTTCCTTGTCGTGGGGAATTCCTCAATTGCCATGTAATGAGCAGGAACCGCATAGTGGGGCTGTATCTTCGCGACAGCTTCCCGGACTAGGTTTGTGTCGATTGATGCAGGTGTTACAAAGCCCCAGAGTTTCGAGTTTACAAGTAGCGTCACTGCATTGAGGACTGGTGGGTACGTCTAATAAGAAGTAAGGATTAAGACCGGCATGATTTTTTAGAAAAGAAAAAAAGAAAAACCCACCCGCATAGCAGCGGAAACCCCGTCTAATTCGACCCTAAATCCTTTCACCTTTACTTGATCATCCGCTCTGCCCATATGATCTAACTGACCATCCTTTCTCCACCTGCCCAAGTCACCTGTGTTGAACATCATCCCTCCCTTCACGAATGGGTCGGGTTTCCAACGCTCGGCATTTTTGTCTGGAAGATTCAGGTATCTCGTGTGCGCTGTTTTCTTCTCGCCTTCTGGATCCGGAGCCCAACCAACGCCAATCCCCCCAACCCACATACATCCCACCTGCCCCATAGGCACAGGGCGTGTCTTGCTAGGGTCGCGAGAAAGGATGTAGACATTTGTGTTGGGAATAGGCTTTCCGATTGACAGCGGATATCCTGGTGTGTGCCTCTGCACTGTGTTACACACGGATATCTCGGTTGGGCCACAACAGTTATTAAACTTGGTATAACGCGCCCACTTGTCTGCCAGGGCTAGATCGCTTTCGTTAGTCTGAATTTCATGTTCCATATTGTTCGTTTCACACCTTGTGGACATGGCTCTCCACCAACGATAACTTCTTTTATCCCAGGGTAATTTTCGGGCTCGTGTATCGCGAGTATACTAGGGGTAGCAATGACGATATCGACGGTCTTCATAAGTGCAATCCACTCCTTTGAAGTATTGCCACGGAGACAAAGTGTGGCCCCGTTGTATAAGGAGCCGAGGATCTCCCATGCACCCATATCGAACGCGATATTAAGAAGTTGGGCGACGCGCATGCCGCGTCGCATACCAACATTGGCAGGAGCATTTCCGATCACTGTGGAGACAATTAAAATGATAAAAGAAGAGAAGGAAGGAGCTAGAACATACCATTTGTAACACCCTGATGTTTTACATCGACACCCTTGGGCCTCCCTGGAAAATACAATTAAAGACATGGTCAATAGGCAAAGGTAGTAAGCGCACCCGTTGTTCCCGAAGTGTAGATACAATAGACCCCGTCGGTCACAGACGACATGTCTTCAACATCGCTGACATCGGAATTCAGAACCTCGGCATCTCTTATCGCGTGTTCGAGGCATATTTTCGGCGCAGTGGTCACACGGTGGGCAAATTCGTCCATGACTAGTACGAGACTCGGGGTTGAATCCTCCAGGACAAACTGCAATGTCTCGTCGGTGATGCTGAGGGCGTCGAGAGGTACATACTGTGCTCCACTCTTCAGGACGGCAAGTATCCCGACGATAAGGGCGATGGAGCGGCGGGCGAGAATACAGACCCGCTGTCCGGGTAGAATATTCCGGTCGCGGAGTGTATGGGCGAGCTGATTTGAACGGGCATCTAGGTGTGCATATGTGATAGATTGATTATAGGAAAGATGTTCGACAGCTATTGCGTTGGGTTGTTCTAGTGCGTGCTTCTTGAATGCATGGTGGATGATAGGGATGGAGACGGGATGTACGGGGCCAAAACCGTATTTATAAAAGAGAGTTCTATCAGTCGCGGAAAGATGAGCGAGGGGGGAGGGCATGGAGGAAGAATAAAGAACGGCAGAACCACTTGTTGTGGTATTAGTAAAATTACGATTTGGCAAGGACCGCCAGAAACGAACCTTTGAAACAAGAGGCTCGCATTTTAGGCGTCCGAACGACCGATTCCGGTGTTCCTGAGCCCATGACCACCATCTGCCACAACTCCAGATCTGCCGCTGTCGGCACGTTTCCCATCGTCTCTGGCAATCACTTTGCGTTCTCGTAAATGCCATTTCTTGACGTATCACCCAGTGAGCTTGCTAGTCCCTTTCCAGTTAAAAGCATCATTTTCACAAGTGCAACCACGCCAGTTGAAGTAACAATTCTTTTGTTTTTCCACCTAGTAAACAAACCCCAACAAACCCGGTCTTCCTCCACGCGTTCAACGCGTTCCATCAGGTTCCATCCATGATTTCACCATTCAGAAACCTGACCGGCAGCTTCGACGGCCCACTCCTTGCCATTCTTCATAACATCACGGCCTACACGTTCCCATCTCTTTAGTAAGGGTATAATTCTCCCTGTCCAAATGCCATCCAAAATAGGGCTGCCGGGATGAATATGCAGAACGGCACAAAAGACATATCTAATTCGGGTCCGCTCACTTTCCCACTTATCCCCTTGTCCCAACACCCCCCTCCTACTCTTCGTGCTCTAGCCAGTTCTAAACATCACACAGCCAAGGCAAACACTCAAACGCGAGAAGTCATCGCTGTCAGTGCTGATGGTGACCTGAAGCTCCTCTAGTCTGTTCCCGGAAGGCAAAAATATATTTGTACGTGCTGATTGGCGGCGATAGATGGACAGATACACGCCCCTGTGTTATGTTCTGAAGAAAAAAGATCATCGCTGATCTTGCAGGGGTTATAAATAGCTACCGTCATGCCAAGCCCACTCATGTCAATGTCACTGCTATCGTCCTCGAAGCGCTAATCGGGTTGCCATCTAGGATATTCAGCGGGATACATAGTTAAATCCCTCCAAATACGCCACTCCTGCATTAGCAAATAAAGTGCCGCCGATTTTTTCGCGCGTTAAATTTTTTTAATCTATAACCCCTTGCGCGCTGGATGGACAATTGGACCTGATTCAAATTCCGCCCCCTGAGGCCTGTGACCATGTAGGCACACCTTCCCGCATCAAACGCCCAATGCTCGAGAACGCTCAGCTTCCCACCTCTAATCACCGCTCCCATATGTCCCAAATTCGCAGCCTCCTATGTATATATAAATATAACTCATCGAGGAGACGCATAGGTATGTAGAAGCAGTATCATTGCCGCATATCCAAAGTTCGCATCTTCGTGGCAGAAGGTGTGGGAGGTTCTAGACTCACCTTAGACCTAGACCGAACAGTCACCCCGCCGGTGCATGCACTGCCCTTTCATAACCCATCGCCCATTCATGAACCTGAACAAAATTATATTATCATTCAAATTACTCAAGGGTCCGTCCACGTGTCAGCGTGTCGCCTTTAGTGGCCTCTTTGGCCAACGTCATAGCGGTCATTCCGCCCTCTTGTCTTCCGCTCCCGCTCACTCGGGTGCTGTCTATTCACCCCTGTCACAACCAAGTTTACCTCGGCCTATAAGTACCTTGTAGCCCGTTAAAGTCCTCTTAAAGGTACGACGACATAACCACACTCTGAAGGACGCTCCTAGGGGCTTCGACGTAAGCGCCCTCTCCGTCCGTAGACCCATTAAGCGTGCAAAATCCTCCAAATTATCATTGTTGTAATCTAATCTCCGGATCGTGATGCACTCGTGATCGGTAAGTAAATTCATCTGAGTCAATTATCGTACTAATAATAGCCTACCATTGATGACTCCCAGTCTAATTCTTACAGTTCGGTCAAACTCACAACGTACAACCTTCATAATGGGCTCAAATATAGCCGGTACATTCTATGGTAAAGCGTCAAAAGAGCCCTTTAGCGACATAACGACGGGTGCTAACTGACAAGAATACACTATAAACAACAGTTATTTCTCCGCCGGGTACTTCGAATTTCCCAGGAACCTTTGACAGGACATCCGAACTCGCCCAATGTACTGACCTACTACTGGTCTTTCCCTGCCTTTATCACATCTAACCCTCTCTTTATACCGTCACCTACATGGCGAGTCTTCGTGACTATTTAAAGCGCGCGAATTCCTACCCTCATCGTGATTTTATGCAACAAAGAATCCTATCATCAGAGCAGCCTTCTCTACGTTCACATGTTCTCAACCGACTTCTAGATCCCTTTCCCGGGTACTATTCAAGGTCGGTTACTGACACAGTGCATATGGATGGAACGGATCCTGTTCGAGTTCATGCCAATGTGTATAAAAGGGGTCGTAAATTGTCTAAATCCCTCACTTCCGGCCCTGCCAAAGATATAAAGCCTCTCATATGCTCTCCAGCAAAACTATCCTCTTCGCTCTCAGCGCCTTCTTGGCTGGTGTAGTCGCCTCGCCTGTCGCGGCCCCTTCTTCGGGGTGCGCAGATGTTCATATCATCACCGCGCGAGCATCAACAGAAGCACCTGGTGAAGGGATCATTGGAACTGTCGTTGGTAATGTCGTCACCCGCAGCGCGCAGACAGTAAGCCGCGAATCCGTTGACTACCCCGCTGTGCTATTCCCCTACGATCCCTCTGAACAAGCCGGTGTTACCGCTATGACAGCCTTACTCGCCAGAAAGACATCAGCTTGCCCCAACACCAAAATTGTACTTATGGGCTACAGCCAAGGAGCACAGGTCTCCGGGGACGTCCTACAAGCGCGAGCCCCTGGAACCAACAAAGGTATATTCGCTGTCTGTTCCTCGTCCACGCCCCGCCGACTCACTCAATCTCTAGTTGTGGCCGTCGTTCTAATGGGTGACCCGGCACACGTTCACGGAGAAAGTTTCCAGAAAGGTGAGAAAGCCACTACCAACCCCATTTTCCATATTCATCGTATATATTCTCCGAAGGAACTGCAAACCAACTTAACGGCCTCTTCCCGCGCACCCCAGGCGCACTGGAAGCATTCTCGGCCCAACTCGCGTCATACTGCGACGTCGGTGACCTCTTCTGTGCTAGTGGCACCAGCACGGCCATCCATCTTGGCTATGTCACAGAATACGGAACTGCTGCGACCAACTTCGTCTTGGGCAGGATTGGAGGGTAAACACACTAGAAAAAGGTCACGTGTAATTCCGGGATGTTTCTGTGAAATTGGTAGTTTGATCCGCGAAGATTAGTATTGCAAACCCAGCTAAGTACCAGAGGCTCACAATATTGACGATCCGGATGATGATGAATTTGTTTTCGATATACGGGTCAGTAATTGCAAATAAATAAAAATATAAAAATGGGTATGGATTGTGTACAATTTCCGGGGACGCAATACTTCGTACCAAGAGGCAGTTGCTGAGTATTGAGCCAAACTTCAGTGTTTCCGAAACACAGCGAGGGAGCATGTGATGGAATGTCGAATGGAATGTACCCTGGTTGTTTCCCAAACGCGATCTTATTGTCACCACCACTACACCTCTATCTCTATCATAACTTGGTTTTGCGTTAATTCGAGCAAAAGTCAAGCCAACTCTACAGTCAGTGCTGTCTCGCAGACAACTGCCGCTAGGTAGTACAATACGTAAATCGTGATATTAAGGTCCTCAGAGCCAATTATGCACCTCCCCTGGTATCCCCACAGCGTCAAGCAGTGAGTAATTACTCCGACATCACCAATAATCACCTCATGTGCAAGGCATGTCTCGCTCTATCTGCATTTTCAAAATGGCGCTCCAGTCTACCGCAGGATTGGCGAATATCGGTGACTCGTTGATAATGGGCCATGAAATAGCGATAGGTTTAAATCGAAAAATGAGAGGCATGTCACCAGGGATCCTCCCTGGTCCTTCGTTCTTCGCCATAACCGCCATTGTCGCGTAATCATATTGACCGTCATTTTCTCTCTGAAACTCCTCCCTCATCGTCTTGTGCAACTCAAAGATTTCTCGTGACCTAGGGTCGATCGATTTTATCAAATCGACAAACTCAGTTATCGGGTAGATCATGAGTTCTTTGAGTACGAAGCGTCCAGTTTTCTTGGTTGCGTGTGGCACAACCACCAGAAGAAGGGCAAGGCTTTCGACATTTTCTGGGCTTCGTCGGAAATTGAGTAACCCGCTGATTGCAGTGATGAAGGACGGCTCGAAGCGTGCTGTAAAATGGCGCAGGCTTCTAGATAAGGTAGTTTCCCCCGTAACATCTATTGACTCTCGAAGTCGTTGTTGAAGTAGACATTGATCTTTGTGTTTCGGCCAGTCTTCTTCTATAAACATTTTAAACACGGAAAGTATTTCAAATTGGAGGTAAAAGGTAACGAACTCTGACAGGCGGTACTCTGCAAGATCGAGGATCAGATACCCGGAGGTAAAAGTAACTATGTCATCTTACGCAGTAACTTGCGGTTCTGGTGATGCCAAGTGAGGACTCAACAAATGCCTTTGAACAGTAAACTCACTTGCATCGCGAACAGTTTCGTAACTTTTCTGTCCTTTGGCAGGGGATTGAACAGCAGACATAAATAGTGCTTGTCTTCGATTCTTTTGTTTTGTTATCAGGTTTCCTGATCGTGGCAGCCCTGCCGTTGGTTACTTCCAAAAACTACATCTAGAAACCTGGGTCGTTGTAATTGATAGAGCTCACTATACATGGGCCTCTGGGCATTATGGCGGCTTTTCTTGCTGGAAGACATCTAGTGTGTATTGGGGATGTTGTACCATCAGACGAACTGATCATGAGTAAATAGTCCACCGACCATGAGGCAATACAACTCATGGCTGCAACGTTTTCCGGACCTGGACGCGGCATCCGGGAACGTATTAGCGCTGAGCATATATAGCTGGGATTGGTAGTTTACATACTCCAAGCTACTTATTCGGCGGTAATACTCCGCTTTCACGCTGGCCTATTTGGCAGATCCTGATCAATCTGGATTCTTAAACTCTCCCTCCAATCCAATAATTCGTCGGCATACAAGCGCGACGACCTCACCATTTTCCAACTAACAAAGAGGGGTTGAAATCTAAATTCGCCACCAACATCATTCTCCAGTTTTCCAGGGCCACTGTTCTTTGCAAATACTGCCATTGTACCATAATCTTCCTCCCCTTTGGACTCTCGTTGGAGCTCCTCCCTTTTGGTTTTATGGATATCAAGAACCTGTTTCAAGTTATTGACTAATGTTTCCAATGAAGATATGGGTAGAACATCGACATCCTCGAGTACGAAATATCCGGTCTCCGATGTGCGACGTGGGATGATTGTAACAAGAACGGCAAATTTCGAGATATTTTCGGGTTGGTTCCGGAGATCGAGAGCACAAATGAGTGCAGTCTTGAGTGAGATATCGTAGCGGGCTGTGAAGTTGCGCAGATTACGCTGTAATTTGGTTTCTTCGTGTCGAGGTCCTGCAATGAGAAAGCTATCTTTCAGCAGTTTTTCGGAAAGTTCGCATCGAGGTTTATGCTTAATCTAATCTGCCTCTAACAATGATCCGGTTTAACGAGGTTTTCAAGATAAAAAGAGGTATAGATTCACTCTGACATAATTTGCTCTGTGTGCAAACAGCTTAATAATAATGTGTTTAAAAAAAACTGTGGAACACTCACACTATACCTAACATTTCTAATAGCGTCATTAAGCCCCATTAAGTATGATTTAACCGAAGTGATAGGCTTACTTGCAGCGTGCACAAAGTTGTAACTTATCTCCAACGACTTCGCAGTCAGTCTGAGCACATCCGAGAACAGGCATCTGTTTGAATACTTCTGTAGTGAGTCCCTCCCCTGTTTCCATCGCTGTTTCGTTGCCTTCCCCAGGAACTACCTCTTGATTTGAGAATGTATGGTTGGTTTATAGATCCGGCCACGAGGATCAGTTCAACTCACTAGAAATCTTTAGCACCAGTTTTTTAGGCATAGTGGAAAGACACGTCGTCCAAGGAGACGTATAGGGGACGTAGTTGGGAAATTGGGAGCAAGGCGACGAACCCAAGCCATAATTTTTTGTGTTACCAGAATAGGTCAATGATTATATAAGACACCAGTAGTCCCTTCACCACCATAAAAAGAAAATACCCTCTTATAACTTATTTTAATCATCGAGATCTCGAACTCCCGTATACACGGATCACCCAACAATAATTATACAATCGACAGAGTTTCGAATTCATTGAGCTGCTGGGTACTAGACACACTCCCTGAGGGGCAAACAAAATTTCTGTAAATGGCGAAGGTTCATAGGTCACTCGTGAGTTATATTGTCGCGGACTCTGATGAGGAAGGACCTACCGACAATCGTCAGTCATACTAGGCTTTCGAAGAGGGGCGGACATAAGCTGGAGGACAACATGAATTTAGGGAATCAGAACAGTACCGATGACACATCATTGTAACGAAGCAGAAGGCTTTCGCCCACCGTCTTAGGTCTGCTTCCCGATAAGGGCCAGCCATGGTTTTGAATTTATTTCGGCGAGCGTGCTTACCCATACACATCTTTATCCTTATTCACCGGGTTCAGCCTTCAAATTTCTCCTAACACAAAAACTCTTGCACTGCGTTTTGTAGCCCCTCCCAAAACCTCTCCACTTTGCCCTCCGCCCCAAAACCATTCACATCCCAACACAAGTGTAGCCACAGCCTACCACCAAACGTATGTTCCAGCAACAACATTCCTCCCGCCTTCTGTCTACTTGCTGTCGTGACAGTCATCAACTCAAATGCAGGATACGCTGTGCGCGTGTACGTCGCGTCGAGATTTCCAATGAGGGAAAGGCCTAAAAGCGCTGCACTTGGGGCTGGAGGCACGGTTGCAGAAACCCCTGTCACCTCTTCAAGTGTTGGGACTGGTGTGGTGGTATTCCCACGCGCACGCGTTGCCCGTGTCCCTGCCATTTCAAGTGCGCGGGACACTAGAAAAGGGGAAGATACTGTCTTCCGTGTCTGCGCTTTGACTTGTCGAGCACGGTGCCAGAACACGTTAACTGATTTAGGAAGGAAAGAAGGCAGAATAATTGTGTAATAAGTGAGTGCGAGGAACCAATATGTTGAGGCAGAGTGGGCGGCTAAATGAGGTCGGAGGTTAATCGCAGTGTAAAGCATTCTGTCGGACAAGGGTTTGGCATGATGTTAATACCAGACCCTATGATCAGAATGCAACACGCACATTGGAAGTTCCGACGCGTCAGGACCTGTGTTCGATCTGGCCCAAGCCACATTGCACAGCACTGACAAGGCGTGATTCACAGTGACACCGTTCGCTTTGCATCGAGCAAGAATAGCCTTTGTCTGATCTTGTGTGAAAGCACGTTCAAAAATGGTGGTCTTTTGAGGTGCGATCTGTTCTCGCGGGAGAGAGTGGCCGCCCTACAATGGTAACAGGTTCGCATCAGTAAGGACTGGATAGGATGGTAAAAGGGTATTCACGATCTCCTTGCGCATAGTCTGTATAAAGTTTACCTTGGAAACCGCCCTTGCGAATCCAACTTTGGGAACCGAGAGACGCGTTTCGGCGCTTGGGGGAAGTCTCTCCTCCTGCTCATGCCCCATCAGTTGACAGAGGCCCATTTCATTTTCTTATATGACGCACCCAGTTCAAAGAGACGTTTATCTCTTCCATTAGTTCTGCATCCGATTTAGGCGATGCCAACAGGGCCAGGAGCTCATGAGTTGACTGATGAAGTGAGGTCCCATCGCCCGTAAAATGAGGTGCGCACATGAGTAGGTCGTATTCTCCCTCCACTGCATCATCGGCATCTGAAGGGGTTGAGAGGACCAAGAACGATAGGTGGCTGTCAGAGAGCACCCGCGGTCCATTCATATACTTATCTATCAATTCTGTTCACGTATGGTTCCGTGTTAGCTGTGGATTTCCTTTTTGGCGACGACATATTACAATCATACCTTCTTTTGATTCATTCTTGAAGTATAGGGCCGTCCGCGCATCCGCCAAAGCATCGTCCACAGTTTCGGGAGGTACGAATCTACTTGGAGTCAAACATGGGGCGGTGGCTCCTACAAAGCAGGGCTCACGAGAACCCAGCCGAATGGATATCATTCCCAGGGACATGAATTTTTGACATGAGTAGAGGATGCCTGTATCGAATTACAGCCCATGCTATAGCCACCCTTTCCCTTTGGACAAGAAGTTTTGGTGCAAGAAACGCGAGATGGAGGAACCTTGGATTCCAAAAAATGAGAAATTCTGTTATCGAGATTAATCAGGACTTACATATCGCCCAGACCATTATGGGATGTTGGGTAGAAAGCAAACTCGCTATCGCTAAGTGCACGGCGGTATTCCGCTCCAAAAAGCGTCCAGTTGTGTGGTGTTGTCATGCTGAATTGGCGAGAAAGGGTAATCCTGGGAAACGATTAATGAAAAGCTGTGAGAAGAAATATATATAAATAGAAAATTCATCTTCGATAGATTGATCAAAGGATATACCAATAGATTCGATGAAGAAAATTGCCTGTGCAATCGATGCTGAGGAGAATGGGTGGAAGGGATTTGGGCGCAGGAGAGAATGATAGCTGTTGAGATTGGAAGGCAAATGCGTATTAATAGCAGAGATCGGTTACATAACCGAAAAAAGTTGGACTGGATGGCAGACAGGCTCATGGCGTGGCACAGGTGTCATCAGTCCGTCAAAGATAATACGTACGTACCCCTTTACAATCCATTCCACTAAGTAATGCTGTTCTTTCCTTCCTCCACTTTGTCATGCCCTCACGTCCCCGTCTCCTCCTTTTCTCTGGCCTTGCCTTTGTCCTTGTGAGCCTCCTACTTCTCCCCTTCTCCCGCTTCTCCGGCACCATTGGTCTATCCTCTCCCCTTTCGTACAATGCGGCGTCTCATCGGCCAAATGGTGTTATCTTCATTCTCGTCAATCCGAAAAGAATCACTCAGGCGCTCATGGCTCTCTACAACGTTGAGGACCGCTTCAATCATCGACTAAAATACCCATACGTCCTCTTCACTGCGGAAGACGAAGCCGACGCCCTTACTGAAGAGATTAGGGCGAAGATTGGCTACATCACAGAAGGGAGAGCGACTTTCGGTGTGTATCTCCCTCTTATTTGCGCACACGTTGTATTCATGCCATGATCGATCGTGCCACAGCCACGGTTCAGCCCGAGGCGTGGGGGGTTCCGGACGGCCTTGATAAATTCCTGGTCGACGAGTCGATCCGCAAGATTGGGTGTGTACATGTCTGGAAATCATCGTCGAGATACTAACCGACCCTTCTGCATATTAGGTTCAGTATCGGGTATCGTTCCATGTGCCGATTTTATTCCGGTACCTATATTTCATTTTTTTTTTTCGATGTGAAAACGTTTTAAGCGAATATACAGGTTTCTTTTGGCGACACCCTGCACTAGCACGATACGAATGGCTCTGGAGACTTGATACTGATATCGAGTTTCATTGCGACGTCGTATGTAGATTTATCTGATTAATTTTATCCAATTATAACACTCTTTTCGCAGCCGTATGACCCCATTGAACGTGTCATCGAACAACAGGGTCTCTACGGTAGATCACACTCGTCTAATCCCGCATTAGACTGCGCGGCTTATGTTACTTTGTTTAGGCTTTGTTCAAGTGACCCCCGACGCCAGTTGGGTGCAACCGACTCTTGCTAGTAATGTCTCCCATTTCCTCGCCTCCCACGCGTCTCTTCTACCACCCGATGTGAACCTTGA
This sequence comes from Collybia nuda, assembly GCA_015584075.1. Classification (NCBI taxonomy): domain Eukaryota; kingdom Fungi; phylum Basidiomycota; class Agaricomycetes; order Agaricales; family Clitocybaceae; genus Collybia; species Collybia nuda. The sequence continues at coordinate 94,825 of MU150244.1, forward strand.
GTTCGTGTGGAAGGGACCAGAGGGTGCTGCGAAGGCGTTGCAGGGGACCGCGGAGTCGGACGATTGGAGTGGCATGACTTTCTATGTTTGTACAATCCCAATAATTTATGTCTCACTCCACTAATTATCTACCTCGCCCTTAGAACAACTTCGAGATATCACATCGCAGCATCTGGGAGTCACCGGCGTACACGAAATTATTTGAGGCGCTCGATAAGGCTGGTGGTGTGTCTTTTAGAGCGTCGCCACTCTCCGTACATCTTATCTCAATCTTCATTCTCAGGATTCTTCTATGAACGATGGAGCGACGCACCTATCCATTCCTACGGTCTTGCCATGACTTTAAGAAAAGATCAGGTCGTGCACTTTGGGGACCTTGGGTAATCCGCTTCCCCTTCATTCTTATTTCGACATGCATTGATACCCCTTATTTCAGATACCAACATCAGAAATGGGCCTACGAATGCCCCGCAACGCTCTCTCGATGCGCATGTGTTAACGACGATGTTGCTACAGGTACAATTGCGCCCTTTGTTAATTTTAATCTTTATATAACTCATCATCTACAGATTTCAAAAATAATTCGGACCGCTGGTATACCCCGCGTCCATGGTAAATCATTTTCGTCACCTTATAAAACACACTATCCAGCCCTGGGATCCAGCCCTGGGATCCACGGATTGGCGCCACCTCCGATGGCGGTAGTCGACGTTAGGAAATGTCCACTATTTGGTCCGTGTGGATTGGCTAGCATCATGATGTGCTCCATATAGCCAGAATTGGTTCCGGACTTTGAGGAGAAAACGTTCTTGATGTACTAATAATGTACATACTTTAGATTTACGTACCATTTTTTACGACCTTGTCTACGAACGTCACTCGGATTCAAATACATCTCCTTTGCGTTTGTGTCTGTCGTAGGATTTCGTTTATGACCACATGTCATGATGGGAGCATGTGGTGAATATGACCTCGGGCTGACAAGTTGAGGCCCTGAGGGTGATAAGGGGCGATCGAAGTTGATTACTAGATCAGAGGTATCACCGGATCAGCGCTCCTCCGAGTCCAACATTCAACCTCTCAAATGTTCAACAGTCGACCTCACATGTACAATTACTGCTCCGGCCACATAATCGGTCGGAGGTCAGAACTAAACTAACTGTGCGCGCACAGTGGCTCATAAAAACTGGTCGCCACTCGAGGACAGCAAAAGACACTTGAAGTTGTAAACAGTAAGCATGACTAAACAGTGTGAATTCTATACCCGACTGACCATGGTGGTAGGTAGTACTGTCCCACAGGACTCTCACTGACTTGTAGACTCGATATGTGTTAATGGAGGCCTCAGCAAAACTTGTCGAATCAAATATCTCCCACCCTTAGGTTATGATGACCAGATAGATATGCTCCATGGCCAGGCTACTCTCGCGTCGCAGAGGACCAGAAAATGCCGTGCATAATCACTAGTCGGACGGGTATGGGAAGATTATCGTGCCTACCAGAGATCCTACTTTGGATTTCTCGCCGGTGTGTGACCCAAGTTCTGTGTAATATGGCAGCTCAAGGTCCTGATGTATATTAATAGTATAGATCGTGAACTCTGACCGAACTTAAAGGACTTGAGCGCTGTTTATAGCAACACGTTGGCAGTTCATGGCATGGTACGGATGACTTCGCCTTATCAAAACATGTAAACGCTCTTCTGTGTTCCAATTTAATGCCGTTCCTAGCCACTTTCGTTTTTTCGCCCCCGTTATGCCCTCGCGTTTTCACCTCCTTCTCTTCACAGGCCTTGCCTTTGTTCTTATAAGTCTTTTCTTCCTCCCCTTCTCCCGTTCCACTGGTAACATCGATTTATCTTCTCCAATTTCATACGATAAAGAATCCCATCGACCAAATGGCGTTATCTTCATCCTTGTTAGCCCGAAACGAATCACACAGGCACTCATGGCTCTCTATAATGTCGAGGATCGGTTTAATCGACGACTAAAATACCCATATGTTCTCTTCACCGCAGCAGATGAGGCCGACGCCATTACTGCTGAAATCAGGGAAAAGGTTGACTACATCACCGAGAAGAGGGCAACATTTGGTATCTATGTCCCCTTTATCTGCATAAATACATAAATTCACACTGTAATCGATTGTGCCTCAGCCATAGTACAGCCCGAAGCATGGGGGATCCCAGCCGGACTTGACAAATCGCTTGTCGATGAATCAATCCACAAGATAGGGTTTGTGCAGTGCTGTACGTATTTTCGCGTTATAAACATCTAATTTTCTCTGTGCAGATTCACTATCGGATACCGTTCCATGTGCCGATTTTATTCCGGTACTTATACTTTGTATTTCTTTCAAGTAATGTGCCACATTCTGAAACAAGGACGCAGGTTTCTTTTGGCGACACCCTGCACTTGCACAATACGAGTGGCTTTGGAGACTTGATTCAGACATCGAGTTCCACTGTGATATTGTACGTAGGATTTGACTATCTTGTCTCAACATAATCTAAAATTGGACTTTGGTAGCCATATGACCCAATTGAACGAGTCATCGAACAGAAAGGCCTTTACGGTAAACTATACCCCCTTCTCTATAATAACGTACAATGGATATGACCCAGCTTATACGCCATATCACCAGGTTTCGTCCAAGCAAGTCTCGATGCGAGTTGGGTACAACCGACACTTGCCAGTAACGTCTCGCGGTTCCTCGCTTCGCACGCCTCCTCCCTCCCCCCGGACGCAAACCATGAATTCGTGTGGAAAGGCCCGGAGGGCGCTGCGAAGGCCTTGATGGGTTCTGCGGGGTCGGACGACTGGAGCGGTATGACCTTCTACGTTCGTATATTTCCTTGACACATCTGTATCCTTCACTCAAGTTTCCAAACTTTCAAACCTTCAGAACAACTTTGAAATTTCTCACCGCAGTGTTTGGGAGTCGGGAGTGTACACGAAATTTTTTGAAGCGCTTGACAACGCTGGAGGTATGTCCGTCAATCATATCTTGCTTCCGGTTCCCTTACTTTCCCTTAAACATCAAGGGTTTTTCTATGAAAGATGGGGTGATGCACCTGTACATTCTTATGGTTTAGCCATGACTTTGAGAAAAGACCAGGTTGTGCATCTTGGGGATCTCGGGTAATTTATTCTTACAATTTTCTCGACCTTGGTTGAATTTATCTGTTCTAGATACCAACACCAGAAATGGCCTTATGAGTGTCCCATAAAACTTGAACGGTGCGCGTGCATCAACGATGAGGCCGCTCTAAGTACATCCCCACCTCCCCCTCTTGACCCCAAGGTGAACCATTAATCTTAGACTTCAATAACAACTCAGATCGATGGTACGCGCCACGCCCCTGGTAGGCAGCTCCGCGTATGGATGAATATGAATTTTACGACTATCGGGTTAGTAAAACTCTAGTTAATCGCTGCTGAATATCCTGTTTACATTGCGAACCCTTTTAGTATGCACATTTGGTGAATTGGCTGTGTTGCTTGATCATAGGCTCTACTTGAATGTCGTTACATTTTGGGATTTCACAGGCAGAGGAATTCTGGGTTTTACGTCGTTTTTTTTTGAGATAATATATCAGAAGAACACGCGCGTGCCATAAGTGTATGATAAGAACAAGCATACCCAAAGGGAGTTCTAACTATGCAGCCGCAAGTCCGAAAAGTAAATATAGGAATTGTTGATTGATGGTCCTCCGTTGTCACCAGGATCCGAATCCCGAACCCATGAGCAGATCTCGACAATCATAAGTATATCTCCATGTCTGTGCCAGCCAAGCAACCAACGATCCTCGAAACGATCTACGCCCAACGCGCAAAGGATGTTGATATGGCCAAATCGACGCCAGGGGCCACACCAGCCGATCTGGCGGCACTGCTTTCCATGCACGTAGCCCCACCACTTATCCCACTCGTCTCACGTCTTAAACAGAGCCCATCGCTGCCCGCCTTGATGGCTGAAATCAAACGAGCGAGCCCCTCCAAGGGAGCGATCTCTTTGACAGCAAATCCTGCACAACAAGCACTGACTTATGCCTTATCTGGTGCTTCAGTTATCTCAGTGTTGACTGAACCCACATGGTTCAAAGGCTCTCTACTTGACATGCGCTTGGCACGACAAGCGGTTGATGCACTCCCCAACCGTCCAGCAATTTTACGCAAAGAGTTCATCCTCGATGAGTATCAGATTGCTGAAGCCCGGTTACACGGCGCCGACACAGTACTCCTTATCGTCGCCATGCTTTCCCAGGCAAGGCTGGCGGAACTCTACGCTTATTCCCTCTCACTCGGGATGGAACCTCTTGTAGAGGTTAACAATGCCTCCGAAATGAAAATTGCGCTTGATCTTGGTTCTAAAGTCATTGGAGTAAACAACCGGAACCTGCACGACTTCCAGGTCGACATGGGTACCACAAGCCGGCTCGTTGAGATGGTCCACGAGCATGATGTAATCCTGTGTGCTCTGAGTGGGATATCAGGACCACAGGACGTACAGCTATATCGAGAACAGGGAGTACGTGCTGTACTTATCGGAGAGGCCCTGATGCGTGCTCCAAATACTAGTGATTTCATCAGAGAACTTTTGCAGTGGTCGGAAGGAAAAGAGTCCGATAAGCAACGAACTTCTTGGGTCCAAGCTACTGGTATTACGTCCGCACCGCAAGCTGTGGCCCTTGGGGAAGCAGGGGTTGACATGCTTGGGATAATCTTCGATACAACTAATCCTCAGCACACTACTCCCCATACTGCTTCTCAGATCTCTGCCGCCGTCCGTGAATCGCGGTTTTCTCGAACGCTATCGCAAGAGATATACCCATCCGCTCCCACCCCAAAGCCCTGGTTTACTGCTCAAACCGACAATCTCATGTCTGCATCTCGAAGGCCACTTCTCGTTGGAATATTCACTACTCACACATTAACTGAAATCATACATATTGTAGCTCACGCCCAACTCGACCTTGTCCAGCTGGATGGACCCTCTCCGCTGGGCTGGATAAACCATATTCAGGTTCCTGTCGTGAGGACATGGGACGGCACATCAGGAGACATTACATGCCCTGGCTTTCATGCATTTGCCCGAGTAAAGGAGTTGCAATGGGCCAGGGAGCTGGAAGAGGTACCCGGTTGGCCGATGCCTTTTATTGTTGCAACTCGCGGTGGTGGAGATGGTATAGAGGATATCGTGCAGGGTGGAAAGGCTTGGGCTATCGACCTAGATATTGGAGCTGGAGAGGACGAGCTGGAGAGAGTTCGTACCATTGTCAAGACTGTCAAAAATCCCCGAGTATAATAATTTATGTGTGTAGTAGGATAAGTTTGAATCAAATGGGTTGGATTTCTATTTGGAAGCCAGACGTTGCCCCCACAAACGTCAACATCATTGAATGATCGTCGATCATCGGATAACTGATCCTTTGTCTTCCTCCACTACATTTCAGCATCTCTTGTGACTTTTACAAATCCTCGAAACCAAAGTGTTTTCTAAAAGAATGGGCGAAGATTCAACTCATTTGCAGACGATGGATAGCCTTGTGAGTGACACAAAATATTATTTAACAGTTACCGAATGTCGAGTACACTTTGCTCCAAAAGTTTGAGGCAGCAATGAAGGACCCAAGCTTATTTGAAACAATCAAACAGCAACTTTTATCAACCCCTACTGGACATCCGGATTATATTGACCACCAGATGCATACAGCCAGGTTGCACTGGGACAGATTTCGTATCTCAAACGATCTAGAAGATTTAAATGCAAGTATTGAACATTTGAACATTGCTATTACTGTCATGCCTATGGGGAATCCTAATTTCGCACCTTCTGTGGATGCATTATCCAAATTTTATTCAATGAGGTAATTTAGTTGCTAAACTTGTATAGTCTTATTTTACGATTGATGTTAATAAATAGATATCAGAGGTTAGGTAATCCAGGAGACAAGGAAGCTTTTCTTACCTTGAGTCGGTATACAGCCCCTCCTGAAGAGCCTATTGACTTGAAACAACTGGTCAGTCATAATCTTTGACTTTATTTCTCGGGTTTATCATGGAATATATATAGTTCTTGTCTCTAGCAAAGGATCCAGCTTTATTTGCAGCATATGAAGAGCAAATGACTTCCTTTACAGCTGAACATCCTGATTATTCTAAACATCAGGTTTATCTGGGAATGATGTATGGGGAAAAGTACAGTGTTACTTATAATTCCTCGGACATGGATATGAGTATTGCACATTTTAAGTCTGCTCTTGGTGCCTTGCGACTACCTCACACAAACAAAATCATTTGTCTAGAGGGTTTGTCGAAATCATACTTGACACTCTATGACAAACTTGGGGATCTGGTGCTACTCAATTCTTCCTTGGAATATGCCGAGACTCTTGCCAATGGTACTGCTATCGGAAATTCTGCTCTTGGTGGCTATCTACACACTCTGGTTCTATTGCATTGGAAATTATATACCAGGCTGAAAATTCCGGTTGACCTTAAGGCAGCCTACAGGCTTATTACTGCTGTCATTGACATAACAACACTGGATAACCCTTGGCTCTCAATCTACCAGAAAACATTAACTTTGATCTACAATGAATATTACTATGAATGGAATGATCCAGATGTCTTTGAGATAATCATTAAGTATGAAAGAATTGCTGTCCAGAACACCCCTCTTGGTCACCCTGACCTTGCTATGTGCATGGGAGATATGGGGGCATCATATATAATCAGATATCACAAATCAGGAAGCTTTCAGGATCTTCAAGCATCTCTGAAGTTTAGCAGAGCAGCTGTGGATATAACTGCTCCTGGAGATAACTTGGCACGTTTTCAATTCAATCTTGGTGTATCTTACCATGGGTGCTATGAACTTTTGGGTTCAATCCAAGATCTTGATTTTGCCATAATACTGAAACTATCTTCTGTCAACCTTGTTTCAACAAAAAGCCCTGATCTACCACGTTACCAATTGGGTTTAGCAACATCATTCTCAGAACGTTATAAAAAGCTAAATAACCTGGAGGACCTTAATCATACTATTCAGTACTACAAAATGTCTGTTGAGAACTATGGAGCATTTATTGAAACATTGCCAGAAGGGCATCTCAAAGTATCACAGGGATATCAACTGTTAGCTAAGGCATTTACAACACGCTTCAAAAGATTATATAGGGAAAATGACCTTGATGCAGCTCTTAATTACCATCAATGTGCTGTGCATATTTTACCTCTTGGCCATCCATCACTTTCATTGTGTCTGATAACACTTTCTGGATCACATCAGAGGCACTTTGAGAGATATGGAAAACTTGGTGATCTAGAAATAGCACACAAGTTCAATATAGCTGCACTGGAATGTGGAGATGCAAGCTTACTAGAAAATGACCCAGATACACTAAATCACATGGCAATTACTCATACAAGCCTTTACAACAGACTGGGAAATGTCAATGATCTTATTGATGCTTTAAGATACCTCAAATTGGCTATGGAGAGAACACCTCCAGGTCATCCTGGTTTACCACTTGCTGAACAAAATCTGGCACTTGGATATACAGCATACTATAGAAGGTTTGGCAATGTGGATGATTTGTATAATGCAATAAAATATTCCAAGAAAGCAGCAGACTCAGTACCTCAAGGGGCAGAGGATTTTGCATTCCACCAAGTATGCTTGGAAGTTCAATACTCAGATCTCTATGATAGGACCCATTGTCTTAATGATTTAGAGATTGCTCTCAAATGTAGTAAGGCTGCTGTAGAGGCAACTCCTCCTGGGCATCATAAATATTCTGCACACCAACTACACTTGGCTCAGGCTTATACCCAAAGATACAGAAAGTTAGGGAATCATGCAGATCTCATTTCTGCACATGAGTGTAAAAAGGAAGCAGTCAAGTACCATGAACTGAGTTCTCCTTACCTTCCTGGGCACCAAGAAAGTTTGGCAATGTCATATTTGGAACACTACAGAGCATTCAAAAATCCCAATGATTTGGATGAGGCTCTCATATATGGCATGTCAGCATACCACTCTACTTCTGAAGGACATTTTGATATTCCACGACATCAACATAGCTTGGCAACTACATTTCTAGAGCGATTTAGAAATTTTAAGGACCCAAGTGAACTGTATTGTGCACTACATTATTCCAGGCTATCAACACAGTCTCTATCTACATCACCAAATGTCCTCTGGAAGTCTGCTACCTCATGGGCAAAAATGGCATTCCAGTACAAGCAACCAGAGTGTGTGAAGGCATATAAAGCTGCCCTTCAGGTCTTACCCCAACTCATCTGGCTGGGAAGTTCTCTTGCTACTAGACATGATGTATTAAATAATCACAACATTTCTGACACTGTATCAAATGCAGTTGCAGCAGCCATTCAATTTCACCAGCCAGAGACTGGGGTTGAATTCATTGAGCAGGGGTTGTCTATAACCCATAAACAATCACTTCAGCTGAAGGATGAAGTGACCTCACTTGTGGAACAGTATCCAATTGATGCTGCAGCTCTGAAGCAAATCTCATATCAGCTTGGCTATACCATGGCTTTGCCCAGCCCAGATGATGCTTTGCCACATGGATCTCCAGTTGACCATCACATGCTGGCAGCTCAGAGAACACAGCTTATCCAAAAAATCAGAACCTATGCAGGTTTTGAAGATTTTTTTTTGCCGACTTCCTGTGCAAATTTGCTGAATGTTGCTTCAGAGGGCCCAGTCATACTTCTTAACTGTTCATCACTTGGACAAAGTGATGCCCTGATACTACTACCCTTGCCTTTGGGTATCAAACATGTCAGGCTCCCAGAGGCACATTTTAAAGCTGTCCAGCTTCACATCACCAAATTAAGAACTGCACTTCGAGTCTGCAAAATTCCTGGTAGGGATGTTGATCGATATGGTCAGCCAAAGCCAGGTGGAATATCTGATTCACAGGCTCTCTTTCAAATGGTTCTTCAGTGGTTGTGGGTCTCGGTAGTCCAACCCATTTTCGATGCTCTTCATGAGGTATGTAATTTGCATTGTGATATGGATATGATTAAGATATACGATTTCTGACGTCGATGACATGCAGAATAAGATCCTTGAAGGAAGGATATGGTGGTGTCCTGCAGGCCTTTTCACATACCTCCCTATCCATGCAGCATCGCCACTCCAAAGTTCATTTATCCAGTCCTACACTTTCACCTTGGATGCTCTTATTCAAGCAAGAACCAGGGTAAACCGGCAGGAATGTGACCTTAGAGCGAAAACCATAGGTGTGATTGGGGTCAGCCAAATACCGGATAAATCACACTTGAGTCTACCGGCTGTGAAGAACGAAGTAGATCTCGTCATGACTGCGTTTGCTGGCCATGGCCCTAAGCTCCAAGAGGTTGTGGACTCGAGGGCTACCATTAAAAATGTCCTTGAACAAATTGAGAAGTCTTCTTGGCTGCATATCGCATGTCATGGTCATCAAAACATTAGTAACCCCCTGCAGAGTGGAATACTACTTGCCGATGGTACTCTGGAGCTCCAACAAATACTAAATGCCAATCTTCCAAATGCACAATTCGTATTTTTGTCTGCTTGCGAAACAGCTATGGGGGACCCAAAGTTGGCAAATGAAGCTATGCACCTCACAGGCGGATTTATTGCCGCAGGGTTTCAGGGAGCAATTGGAACACTATGGAGGATAGCAGATTCCGATGGGCCCAAGGTTGCAACAACAGTCTATAAAAAGGCATTAGAACGCGAGGGTGTACCCAACATGCGACTTGTTGCTAAAGGTTTGCATTTAGCGATTCGTAAACTTCGCAAGGAGGGCGCGCCGTGCGAGCAATGGATGCCATTTATTCATGTGGGGATCTGATGCAAGCTTTGTCGAAGTGGAATTCAATGTTGGTATCTTAGAACTATGTTGTATTATTGTTGGGCGTGCTGATGAACCTTGGTTGTAAGGTCTGGGGGTGTGAATGTTGTTTGCGTGAAATACATATCTGTGATATTGGGAACTTGGCGTGAAATGAACGAGTCTCTACGCCACCATCGTTACGGGCAGGGTGCGAAATATTACCTCAAGGCGAATGAGCGTCTCACACTGTAAGAACTTTATCTCAACACAAGAAAAAAGTGAGCAGTGGTACCAGTTGATTATATATAACAGAATAGAAAGTGTGCATTACATCCATGCTGGATTGAGTCGTCATAAGAACCAATGTCATGATATCACCCATGTCGCTGGGAGAATAGTCAGGCTTTTTCTTGTTGAGAAAGCATACGCCTGTAGATAGTGAAAGTGCCATTAGTTCAGCTCTATGAAACGGAAGACAGTAAAAGGGATGGAAGCTTTGTCATGTATAAGCGCAAACTTACTGTCTTGCCGCCAATATCATCATAGCTTTCCTCTCCCTTAGACTAGCCTCTCTCTTTTCTGGGCTGTCCTCCCAAATAGCTTTTCCTCCAACCATCTCCTCTGGTACAGGCTTTTCCGTCACGATACGTTCTTCGAGATGGTATCGCGATATGAGGGACTCTTTTGGTATAGATTTCGTAGTGACAGCTGAAGGTTGCGCGCGCGCAGGAGTAGGATTGGTTTCGCGGGGAAAGAGGGCGTAGTAAGCGGGTGGAGGCTAGGGCGGCGTGAATATCAGAACAATTCGAGGGGGATACAGTCAACAATCATCCAAAATAAGCGCAGAGCTGCTGAGAATGACGCACAGCATCCAGAAACCCTCTTTCCAAGATCTTATTCGTCGTCATTTCGACGCTACCGGTCCGCAAAAGGTCATAGCGGACATTGTCGCTATAAGCGAGTTGGGGTGAAAATAAGGCCTGGAAGGTATATTTCGATGGTATGAGAAACACTCACACTGGAATATCAGGAAACATATTAGAGATTGTGTTGATCTGAGGTGATACATGTCAGCACATTCTCTGTTACGGGGCTTAAACCCGCACCATGTCCTGAGTTACTGGCTTTGGCCTAAACCCAAGTGTATCAGCCGCTGATCTTTCCGTCGTGTCATTACCTGGAAAACAAAGTTGAGCATATTGTGGTCATTGGAAAAGGTATGAACGTGCTTGACGTTGCCCATCGGAAGATGAAAACGATGACGGCAAAGGCTACGAGGACGTTAACGACTTCTCCCATGTATAGATTGGGGTTTCGGGGTTTCGAACTGGATTGATAGAATAGAATATAGAAGTCGAAGTGGGGCAAAAGATAGTTTCAAGTTTGTCCGCTGTTAACTAACTGAAGGTTTTGGCTGTCAAGTTTTGATTGAATCGCCGGGGCAATCCTCCGCCAAACAAACGACAGCAGCCGATCACAAAAGATTTTTCCCCAAATCATTTCTTTACAATCCAGAAACAATGTGGATCCTATAACCTCGGAAAAAAGACAACACTAAGCTAACGTGTACCTACAAATCATCGCTATGCAGTGAACCCATATTCCAAAAATACTCCACGTCGGGAGATACACAAATATATGTATGATACATGGACGAGTCGGGATATGTACATTTTAAGCTAAAAATATGTTAGAAAGGATTAATTATAAAACGTCGCCACTCACCGACTTAGGACGCCGCTTTGACGCTGTTTAGCCGTACGACAAGTGGCAGCAGCGAAACATTTTCGCTTGATGCATAGAACTGTACACAATCAAGATGCACTTGAAACCTATGTCCACGGTTATTGGTACATTCTTAACAAAAATTTGATTACAGGGACATACCAGTGGTTGAAATTTGTTTCAAATTTCCCTAGAAAGTCCCATCGTTTAGCCATCGCTTGATCTCCCTCTACCGTCTCTGCTGCGGCTATAGCTTGGTTGGCAGACTTCGTGAAGGATGATGTATATAGAGCAAACGTGGAGCATGTCACAATCAAGCGAGAATATGCCTAATAATAAGGTTAACAAACAAAATAGTCTCTCCCCTAGGTCGACATACCCTGAGTAACTTGGAGCTTGTAAGCATGCACTCCTTCAAACAAGTATCTAGAAAATCCACATGGTCTCTCAAGAGTTGATCGACCGTGGTAACCCTCTCAAGTTTCAACTCCAAAGCGCGCCAATTTGGCTCGAGGACTTCGAATGTCGCAAAAGCCAAGATTTGCTGTACAAAAGACAGCATTCGAGCTCGAAGGAGGCACACCCTGAGTCGCCATTTTGTGAGCTCAGGGTGATGCGGCATCGGTTTTCGCCAAGGGGAGGTCTTTTGCTCAATCCACATGGACGACAAGGACTGTTCGACGTGTTTCAAATGAAGCAAAAAACGGAAGAGGAGCTGGTATCGCAAGATGGTCTTCCGGGATATTACGAGAGAAAGGGGAAATTTAACGGTGTAGTCGAGGGCAAGGGCGTCGATAGCTTGAATCTCTCTTTGTCATTACGAGCAAAATCCCGATGTAGAAAAATCTCACCTAACATGGACTTTTTGTCTTCCTTCTCTCTTTCTTTCTTAGGTTCTTCATGAGCATGCCCACCCTCCGCATCTCCGTCATCCCCCCCTATAACTCCACTAACGCTAACTACCTTGAGTAGAAACTCATATAACCCGCTTTCCGCCATAGTTACTTTCACATCCTCCCGAAATAACATATCGTCCCCCGACGCGTCAGTATTCAAAGCCAAGTCAAGTAAACTTTGAAGCTTTACAATCGAAGCAGACCTTGATGCTTTCCGCAACTCTGTTGAGGAGAGATCGAGCATGTGGGTCAGGAATGATGACTGAGAAAGGAAGAAGAAGCGTTTGAGGGAACGGAGGCGTGGTATGAGTTGCTGATCTCGCAATAAGAGTTGAAGAAGTGTCCGATTTGCGTATGAGTATGCATTTTCAAGGAATTTATAAAATCTAATCAACGAGATATGTAAGGCACAACTTGGCGGAGAAAAGAGAGTGCGTACTTCTCATCGTCCATTGATAAATCATCCCACTCAGTTTGCTTCTGATCTCGATGTATCTCAATCCCACATTCTCGAATTACATTCAAATATTTCCCTGCAAGGAGTATTTTGTGCTTCCACCCTTCCAAGAGTGGGGGAATGCATGCGCCTCCCGGAAGGCGTCCCCCAACCGATCGGGGTAGCGGGACCCCAGCCTGATGTTGTTTCGATGGTGCTGACAAAGTTGATCCATCTCTGAGCTAAATAGCCCTCTAAGGCGATATTTTACCGAGTCTAAATGTTGGACTTACTGTGTAGCGCCGTTCCCAATACTCGTCCGTATAATCCATCTCTAAGATACCTCGGTTGATAAACTTGCTTTCCTTTAACAATAGCTCCTCATATGGATCCACAAGTCTCCCTGTAGTTATCCACACTTTCAACATTGCAACGTAGGGCACCCCGGCTGACCTCAATAAGGACCCATATAATGTATTTGCTGTGGGATCCCCAGACATATTCTGCATCCTTTCGTAGATGATAGTAAGGACTTCGCCTCCCTTAACAGCTATCCCGCTCCCGCCAACATCAAGCTCATTCTTATTAATTTCAGAGAGAACTGCTTTGAGTTTAGCGCCGCCAAGTCCAAGAGCTTCGTTTCGTGCTTCCTCCTCTGCATCTGATGATTCTGACGAGGAAGATGAGAGCTCAGCAGAAGGATCGTCAGCTATCCCGAGTTCGAGGATGAGTTGGTATATCAGAGAAAGAGTATGTATTGTTGGGTGCACGTAGAACCAGAGTTTTTGTAGGGTAAACTGAGGTGATGTGTTGAAAGCGTGCTCCAATTGAGAGAGCAAAGTTTGGTAATCCTAAATCAAACATCAATCGGTCGTGAAGAGTAGAATCCACAATTCCAAACCTTAAGCATATCTCGTATGGCAGCGCACAGGGCATGATTGACCAGACCAAAATCTAAATGACTTCTGTGTTCGATAAATGACGAAATGGCTGTATAGTAGGTTCCTAGAGGTAAGATTCTCTCAACTAAATCACGGAGGGAGGCATCTGTTATCGGCATGAAAGGGTGAGTGCAATGCCGATATATGTAGGAAAATATCACAAACCAAGAGACGATGACACAACAAACCGAATCCCCTGTAGAGGATCATCATCTTCAGCAGAATACTCCGGATGAAAGGTGATATAAATTCCTTCGATCCCCTTGAAAGGCCCTTCAATGAATAAAATCCGGATAAAAGAGCTTTGCTTACCATAAGAACGTAGAGAAGATCTTCAAGAATAAGGGCCTCCTGGATATCCAACGGAATGCGGTCTAGTGACTCTTGCTTCGCCTTGCCTTTCCCATTTGGAGCAGCACTAGTAGAGCTGACACGAGAGTTTAAGGGCGCCCGAACAAAGGAAGTCTCTGCGATGAAGGAAGGCTCATTCTGACCTTGAGGAGGATTAGCGAGAGAACAAGTGCGCATGATAATACACACTTTTAGCGCGACTATGGCGCGAATTATGGCTCTGTCCCTCAAATTCCTCTTCTATGTCATCTTCAGGTTGTCTGTTCCTCCGTACGGATGCTATCGTTCCAGTAATCTGTACCAAATGCACAGTTCAAGCGTGTGTACGGTGTATTAGTCGAGTATGGATGGCGTGCCTTGGTGTATTCCTTCGCCGAGAGAGTTAAATTTTTCTTGCGGCTACCCGTACGCGTTCGTGGAGTGTAGGGGTCCATGGGAGGCGATCAAAATTGATAATTTTGCCTAGTAAGTTGACTAGAGACGCGATTTCAGGATCATCTGCCGGTGTGACACTACCCATGTAACTAACACGTGATCCTTTCAAAACCAAATCGTATCCAATATTATTATGCAGTAGAGACCTGGTAGGGACAACACGGCTTCCGTAACTCAGCAAGGAGATTCAAGTTTCAAGATTTTTACTGTTACATAAAAACCAAATGTATATTTTTGGAAATCCAAAAGCTTGAATGTATAGACACAATGCGGGCAACGCTATTTTCAAAAGATGTTTACTCTGGAGTGAACCCTCAGCCAGAGCAGTAGCCAGCCTTGGTAGGCTCGCAACCGCCAGCACAGCCGTTATAGAACACACATGGGTGAGCAGTGTCTACCATGTACATGAGTCTCCATTGTGATTGATTGGCCTTAGAATTAGCGAACTCACCGTAGCATGCGTCCTTGATGGTGGCAGTATCACCGTAGTTAAGATTGATTCCGGCGAGTTCATTACCTACCAGAATATTATTTTGTGAAAAATTCGCGGTATATCTCGTTGCTTACCATTGCGAGCCTCAACACCCTCGATGTAGACGTTCCTCTAATACCAAATCGTCAACGGCGTAGAGAAAAACGGGAAGTCACAACAAACCTTGCACTGGGAGCTGCACTGTAAGGGGGGGAAGATATATAAGTTTGGCCAGAGCTCGAGTTAGCAGCCGCCCATGAACGTACGTTACCGCAGGACCTGTCATATGACGATTAATGTTGAGCAGTGTATAAAAAACATATGAAACATACCTGTAGAGTTTTCCGTAAGTGTTGGCGTAGAAGTTGATGATGTTGCTGAATTAGGGTCGGATTTTCAGTGAAAGATCCTAATCAGGTTTTATGCTGAAATCTTACACGGTTCCGCATCCGTTGTGTTGGACGATCTTGTCCGAGGCCTTGTATGCACCACCTGAGATGGGGTGCGTAGTTAATCGAAGAACGAGGTATAGGAAGAGAGTGAAGTTTACCGCCGACAATCCAAGACTCCTGGCCGGCCTTATCGCCCTTGATACTATAGTTCACATGGGTCAGCTGACTGCTCAGCCGGCGGAAGAGCGTTAGGGTTCGTACGTGATAGCATCTTCACAAACGTCCTCGAACTGAAAACGAATCACATGGTCAAATTCAGCACAAGAATTTGAAGATCAATCGTACCCAAACAAAGTTCAAATTACAAGCTAAAGGGAAACCGTTAGGAGTCAATTAATCAAGGCAGGATATAGGGTGACATACGTCCATTACAATGAACACCTTCGGCTTGGTTCTTGCCGATAATACAGTTGTTGAGTGATGCTCCAGCTTGGAGGTAGAATACAGCGTCGTTGTAGGTTCCTTCGGCCTGTTCATTGCAAGCACCAGCGCCACGATCTAAAATACGCGCCATATAGGGTAAGGCAGTTGCGTAATGCGCACAGAATACGAATGGTACTGACCATACTTCTTCCAGCCACAGTCGAAAGTCTGGCCGGCAGCGACGACCTGAACCTTGGAAAGGGTAACAGTGCCAGTGGGGGTAGGAAGACCTTTGTTGTACGCGTTGCAAGCGATCACAGTCGCGACGCTGGCGAGGACTGAGAGAGAGGTAAAGGCTAACTTCATTTTTACTTTGTGGTAGGTTGTCCATAGAACTGCCAAAAGCAGGTCCTTTATGTATCCTCGTCAAAAAGCTTGAACGAACTAAACCTCAGGTCCTCTCCATTAGCGGCCCGGGGTTTAAGGGATAATTCGCGTCATGCGACTGCGTGTCTCTATGCAACGGGGCGGCCTGCCTTTGCGAGAAAATGACAAGCGCTGTAGTGGATATGTTGAGTGAGTGCGCGTGCTCATAGGTAGCCGGAAAGAGAGGGCCGCCCTTGCCTCAACATCGGAAAGTCAATATCAAAAAGTGGTGATGATGCGTGAAGAATGGCTTGGCGTTCAAATATTTACGGCTCACAAGAAGCCATAACGATGGGACGTAGGACTTAGCTCCGATTTCCACTTTGCCTCTTCTTCCTTCGCCAAGAATGACACCCGGGAAGGCTGTAGTTGGGTCAAGTCAGGAGGACTACGAAGATAAACAAGCGGGGGCGAACGTCGGAACAAGTTCCCGGGACGTTGCACGGAACGTGGTTAGCATTGCAGCCGGGTACTGGGTCCTTGCATATACTGGTATGTATATGGCTTGAATGTGGCGAAGTACAGGGCGAAAACAAAATCCGATTTATGTGGGTTTCAAGCGTCGTATAACAGGACGAAATTGAGTGATATTTTATGAAATTCGAAATCAGGTCGTCCATGTCGTTACATGAAGAGGCCCAGGTGATGCAGATCTTCTATACAGAAAATCACACTTGTAACTCAGGGCCCAGACGCCCATCTCGGCAGCCCGGTTGGTCGCATCATAAGAATGTGGTTTACAAGGTGAAGAAGGGGTACCGCTCTCCGCCTGGGCATATGTTGTCCCTGCATTTTCGGGTTCAAAGTTGGCCTACTTAACTGTCAAGAGTGTTAACCTAGATTTGATACTAGGAAATCGTTCAAGAGCATGGTCGGTTGAAAGCTGTCACGGAATTTCAGAATTTTATGCAGTGTAAGTACAACCAAAATATAATTACCACTGACCAGAATCATATGAAATTGAACTCGCGAATGTTCGAATCATCTACACAACACTTTCCCGGCAGTGACCCAGATGCAAACCGTCACGCCAGATACAATATTCAGCTGTCGGGGAAAACAGGAACGTTACGGTCGATAGGAACAACGGCGTAGTATCAGGTAATTATTCCGGCCTACTTGCGCCTACTAATTGCTATGATGTAGCGATACACCAGCAACGGAGAACGGAATCGCAGGGCATACATTCCCGGGCACCGATAACTGCGGGGTTTCAGCTTTGGGCAAGTGTGTCCCACCTCAAACGTTCGAGATTTAGATTTTAGTATGGCGTGGACCGTTGTAGAATTTGGATTGGGTCAATAGAGGTTTTCGTTTTCAAGTATTGCGGACATGTTTGTGAGTAAGAAAAAACACCTTCAATTTGGTCAAAAAAAATGCCGAATGAGGATCAAAACTATGACTCTTTGTGAGTCCTCGTACCCCAAAAGAGGAAATCCACGTGGCCACAAAAGTTTTTTTAGCCCCAATGACAACACCTTCAAGTAAGGCGTCATTTCGTTCTATCCACTAGTCCCCTCCCATCTCTTCCCAAAAAATAAATAAAAGGGCATCTGTTGTCGACATCGTTTCTCTTCATCTCTGTTCGAAGCTAAAAAAGCCTCTGCTATGCAGTTTTCTCGTGGTCACGGTCAGTCAGGCTCGGCTTTAACCATTGGTCTAGAACACTCACCCGTACTTACCTTTGGCAGCGATCCTCACGAGGTCATTAGCCCAGTCTAGAACACTGGCCCGTCCAGCTTTCAAGCAAAGACACCTGATCAGACGAACTTTGGCTTCTCAGCCATCTGGAGAATCGACTGTTGTGAGCCCTACCTGGCTGGCAAGTAAGCTCATGCCAACTGACCTTACTGGAAGACACCACCTCCAAATTTCGCAAAACAATCAAAATGGAGAGGATTTCTTCAAATCTTGGGCCGAGCGACGTTAATCACAATATTTGGGGGTGCCGGAGCATTTTATTATATCACACAGCAAGAACGAAATCCAGGGCACCAGCTTCCAGCTGACCCTGAGAAGAAGACAGTAGTGGTACTAGGAAGCGGTTGGGGAGCGACGAGTTTGTTGAAAACACTTGACACGACCGAGTATAACGTCGTAAGTCCCCCATACTTATCTGCACAGGGAGCGTCGCAAACATCAATCCATAGGTCGTTATCAGTCCAAAAAACTTCTTTCTCTTCACCCCCTTGCTACCGAGCGTGGCCGTCGGAACTCTCAACCCCCGATCTATCATCCAACCAACGAGGTATATCACACGTCACAAGACGCGGGCCGTTTCCGTCATTGAAGCAGATGCCCAGGAAGTTGACGTACGTTTAACACTTTCTACTTATCACTATCAGGAATCTCACATTTTCCCACCATTTTAGCCCATTAATAAGACTGTCACTTTCACAGGTGAGTTCTTCTAAACGCGTGCGCACGTGACGATAACAACCCGTCACGTTAAGATAGCTCAGAAATTCAAGGGGACGTGTCCTCGACAACGATATCCTATGATTATCTCGTGTTTGCAGTCGGCGCAGAGGTGCAAACATTCGGTATTCCTGGTGTAAAGGAGAATGCATGTTTCATGAAAGAATTAGCCGATGCCGAAAGAGTCCGTTTCTCAGTTGTACCTTATAAATTCTTCAACTCACCCGCACATTCTTAGATGCAAAGGCAATTCATGGACTGTGAGCTATTTTCAGCGAAACCTGTGGACTTGACATGACATTTCGGCAGGCATAGAAACGGCCGCATTCCCTGGACAGTCAACTGAGGAGATTGACCGCTTGCTTCATATGGTTTGTCGTGATTTAACCGAAGTAGAATCGATCTCAATTTATCACAGGTGGTTGTCGGCGGAGGCCCCACGGGTATTGAGTTGAGGTTCGTTTAATATGGTTTCATTGCTTTCCTATTCATTTAACTTTCTCATGACAGCGGTGAATTGCACGACTTCCTCGAGGTTAATCCCCATCTCAACACTTTGATGAAAAAACTACTGATGCTGTAACAGGACGACCTGAAATCGTGGTATCCGGAGCTCGCCGGAAAGGTCCGTATTACTCTAGTCGAGGCCCTCCCATCAGTTTTGCCCATGTTCAGCAAACAATTGATCGATTATACGGAGTCGACTTTCAAAGAAAGTAAAATTGATATCATGACGAAGACTATGGTCAAAGAGGTACGACCATTACTGCTCTGTTAACCTAGTCTCACATTTTCAATCATGAAAATAAAAAGGTTAAAGAAAAGAGTGTCATGCTCCAACTCCCCGATAAAAGTGTCGTAGAGGTACCATGTGGTATGGTTGTGTGGGCCGCCGTGAGTCCTCTCCGCCTTTATTAAACAAACACCCATCTTGACATCTTTTATATTCACTATACAGGGAAACAAGGGGAGAAAGGTTACACAGGATCTGATGGCTAAAATTCCTGCTGCTCAAACCAACAAACGTGGAATCACAGTTGATGGTATGTTTCCGTAGGCCTCAATTTCGTCTATGATGATCTCATGATATGTGTAATCTAGATTACCTCAGGATGGATGGTACCAACGGAACCATATTTGCTATCGGCGACTGCACAGCCACTTCTTATGCCCCCACTGCCCAGGTCGCTTCTCAACAGGGCGCGTATCTCGCACGAATGCTCACTCAGATGGCGAAAAAAGACCTATACGACAAGAGGCTAGCCTCTCTCGAAATTTCGGCGACCAGTGCTGCTAGTGAAGAGGACAAAAAGAAGATCGCCGACGAGGCCGAAGCAACTAAGAGGCAACTCAATAAATTTAAACTGAGACCTTTCCATTACTCCCATCAAGGGTCCCTTGCGTATGTTTTGTTTATAATACGATGTCGTTTGTCTCAACTGACTATTTTTTGTTCCCAGGTACATTGGATCAGATAAAGCCATTGCTGATCTGCCATTCATGAATGGAAACGTAAGCTCCGACATTCATCTTTGTTGGAAACATAATTGAAATATTCCATTCTTTTCAGTTCGCAAGTGGAGGTGTAGCAACCTACCTTTTCTGGCGGAGTGCGTACCTAAGTACGCTATTTTCCCTTCGCAATCGTACTCTAGTAGCAACAGATTGGCTGAAGACGAGACTATTCGGACGGTACGTATGACTTTAATTAATTGTATGCTTACAATTAACGACGCCGTGTAGTGATGTCAGTCGAGAGTAAAAGGGTCTTTGACCTATCGGACCTTGGTTATGATTGGACTTTTTCATTCTCTCCATCCTAGACAATTCGTACTGCTTTCCACCTAATGCCATAGAATGTTCATACCCTTATTTATTTCGATAGGCACCATCCAAAACCAATCAAGACATAAATTACTTTACGACCTGTTGACCTAGTTGAATCTCAATCGTGTTCCTTAGATCACTTTGTTGTGTGCAGCGATCTGAGGTGATTCTGTTTCGCAAGGTTTGTCTTCGGACTGGCCCCCGGAGTGTTCTCGATATTGGACATCCGCGACATCTACATTTCACAGATAATAGATGCGGTCCGCACCGCCGCCTACAGCCGAGCCTCGCGTCGGTTACTCCATATACCCCACAAAAATAAGCTTTCCACCTTGTTTCCGACCAGGGTGCAAGTAAGCATAAATGCTCAACACCCCCTGATAACACAAAGCCCACCATTCAGTGGTAGGTGAGGATGAATTTTACATTTACGGAGTATGTTTCTCTCAGCCTAGCCCACGAGCGGGAGGGCCGCTTGTAGTGCGGAATCACCTCATCGATGCCTCCAGTCAGTCAGTCGAGGAACAGTCAATAACTATTAAAAGGTGGGAAACGGAAGCCTGTATTTGGCAGGATGGTTCGATTTCACCATGGTTATTCGAAAAGTGAGGTAAAGGATCATCAAAGTCGATGATGATGCAGGCTCTGGTTGATAATGCCTGCTCCTGAGCTGCCACATTGTCCGAGGGCGGATGTACTGGCTTTCGTGAGAGATCGAGACCTCCGCCAAGGACGGGTTAAAAATGGGGGTGAAAGGCGGGAGTGCCGCCGTTCGCCACAACATTTGTGCAGTGGCTATCGCATTATAAAACGGGGGTGTTGGTAAAAGAAAAAGAAAAAAAAGCGAAGACGAAAAAAAAAAATATGGGCGGCTAAAAGTAGAAGTGATCGAAAAAGCCGATCAGATGATCTGCCTCGCGTCGGACATGTGGGATGGCCCGCGCAAATGACAAGCTTTATAGACAGTCCTCCATTCCAACCATGCATCCCGGCTTTGCGTTCCCGCTTTCTTACGTTCGCACAACGTTTCTCTTCAAGAATCCCCTAACTCTCTTTTATATCGACTACACTCGGACCCGTTCTAGCTGGTAAACCACCGCCTCGTACTTACCCCCTTCACTGCACTTCTACTCATCAACCCCATCGACCACCATGTCCGGCTATCCTTCTGGTGCAAACTTCAACCCAGACGAAATGACTTCCATCACTGTTGTCCTTGGGGCCTTGAACTCGTCGCGCGCCGAAGTACTCGTCTTCCACGCCACCTTGTTTCTTCTCGCTATCATCGCCTTGCTTGTTCTCCTTAGCGCTCCTCGCGCCCTCGCAAGATTATGGAGAACTTCTGAATGGTGTAATGGCCATTTCCTTCGCAAAGGCACCTACCGTCGGCCTACATCCATTGTACGGCACTATCCCGATCCCCCTTCGTCTTCCAAAGAAGTCGCTAGTGACGATTCACACACTCTTTACACACACACAAAACACGCAGAACGTATAAATGATAAGGATACATCCGTAATTCTCTCCTACCCTCCCCACGTTGCGTCATGCCCCCGCTTTCTACGACCCTTAGTTGCCCCACTTCGTACCCGAGTTGCGATCGGATTTTCCATCGCACAGGGCCTGACTATCTCACTTTATTCGTGCATCCTCATCTACGCGGCTTTCTACAAGTCGAGTCCGTTCACGGATCCCATCCGCACGGGCTGGGTCGCCATTGCCCAGCTCCCTTTCGTATTCGCATTCGCCACAAAAAATAACGTACTGGGTACGTTCCTCGGAATGGGATATGAGAGGGTGCGTAGATTGGCATTTTGAAACATCTCTAGCTCATAGACTTTTGCTTTCAGCTCAATTTCCTCCACCGATTTGCAGGACGACTGGTCGTTCTGGCCGCGAACATTCATAGCATTGGCTATTGTGAGTCATGTAAAATATTTGAGATGCACACATGCCTTAGTCTTTATTCCAGTCTATAGATGGTCCCTGGCTGGTAATTTTATGATTCAAATTAAGCGGCCCCAGACAATATGGGCCCTCGTTGCCCTTGTCTGCTTCGACAGTATGACACTATTCTCAACTTTATATTGGAGGCAAAGAGCGTACAATGTATTCATCGCTACCCATGTCATCGGCGTCGCACTTGTGCTTCCCGCGGTTCGTCTTACATCTCACTTCAGGCTATCACCCCGGAACTGACTCCGACACATTCTAGTTGTGGCTTCATAAGCCATCGATGATGCCTTACATCCTTGCATGTATCGGAATCTATGGCTTCGACTACGTTTTACGCCTCGTGAAGACGCGCTTCGCGAGTGCCATTATCCGCCCCCTCCCTGAACTCGGAAGTACTCGGATAGAGGTGGCCGGTATCAATGCTGGTTGGCGCGCCGGCCAGCACGTTCGCGTTCGTATCGCCTCAATGGCCATGGGCTGGTGGGGATGGACAGAGGTCCATCCGTTCACCATCGCCAGTGTGAGTGGCGGGCAAGAGGGGCTCGTCCTTCTTTGTAAGAAGACCGGGTCGTGGACGACGAAATTGTATGAAATGGCAAAAGCGGGCGGATACACGGAAGCAGGAATAGGGAGAAAAATCAATATCATGATCGAGGGTCCATATGGTAAGTAGACTACTTCAATGGTGCCTATCCCCCCTGATGTTTTTTTATTAGGTGGTCCTGGCCATATGATTTTCTCCAGCTTTTCCGCTGCAGTGTTCGTGGTTGGTGGGAGCGGTATCACCTTCGCCCTTCCCGCAGTTCAGGATCTCATCCAAAAGGACCTGGATGGCCAGAGCCGTGTCAAAATAATCGAACTTGTCTGGGTTGTACAGGACTCTGGTAAATATTTTTTTGCTGTATTTTCGCAATTTAGGCTCAACTCCTCGCGCGTACAGCCTCCATCCTTCCCTTTCTTCCACTGTTTGCATCCATGATTGAGTCGAGCGCCTTCACGCCCGTCCGCATATCTGTACACTACACCCAGGCGATCCTAGGCGGCAAGGCGCCGCTGGTTTCTCACCCGGGCCTTACACTCAGTCCCGGTAGGCCCCGGATAGGGAAAGTCCTCGATACTGCGATCAGCCGTGCTGTTACTCTAGGGTCCGGCGCCAAGGACTCCGAGCGGATAACGGGACTTCTCGTTGGTGTTTGTGGGCCCACTGCCCTTGGGGACGATGTCGCTAAGGCTGTTGGCATGATCCCCGCGGTGCGACGAAATCAGGTTGGAGGTATTGAGATGCATGAAGAGTACGTTGGCCTGCACGTTATTTTCATCATGCACGATAATTAACCTCCTTCCTACCATAGGGTGTTTGGCTGGTAGCATGCTACCTTTGTTTTATTTTTCAGGTATTTCTTGGGTTTCAGATTTGTATGCTAGACATATATATTCGCCAATCGGGTTTGCAGGTTTGTACGATATTGTTATTCATATTTCGCGCAACAAGCCGAACCTTTCTCACTTTCGATACGAAATTAAACAGCCTGTTTGTATTCCACGACACACCCCAAATGTAATAAACATCACAAATATGGCCGCCTGCTATCTCATGAGCTCTCAAGCCGGGATTGCAAAAGAGATTATTTTCATACTTCATACAGAAGAGACTCTTCATAAAGTGAAACTACGTGTTCCAAACGCGTTCATGGGTGCCCCGGTTTATAAACACGGTTTCTCTTACTCGGCTTCGAGTCTGATCTGCCTCTTCCTAGTGACTAGTGACTACATGCCGCTCATCCACAAGGGTACTGCGTGTATGGCTCAACTCTCCAGTTTCACAGATAAGAAGACATCCTGCGAAGGCGTGTTTATCATGTTTGACCAGTTATAGAATCTAAATCAGGAAATGAGGGTACCCACTCTGTCTTCCACATGGCCTTAGATGAAGTTGAAATCGTGTACGTCTTCAGAGATGAGGCATATCTTGTATTTATACACAGGGTTCTGTTCTGAAGCTCCGGAGTATGGGTTTTTGTTTTGTAATGTGTTTTCGTAAAACATAGACCCGAAGACGGCAACCGATTCGCAGTATAGGTATGAGCATCGAAACTTTCACAGTTCGCTAATACTGAGAGTTCTAGTACGGCCGGGACGCGTATCTTGACAAGACCCACACATTATTTCTCCAGTATTGAAAGAGCAGGGTCTAAAGTAACATGTTCGAAACGAGGATCAAATGCTGCATTCTAAAAAATACCGTTAGTGAATTGAGTAAGTTATTACCTCCAAAATGCGTGGAATGTCAAGGGAACGGAATAAGTTTTATAACACGAAGAAAGGGATAGGTCAAGCTTGTAATCTGCAGTCATCGAATGGTTGGGATGGTCTCTATATCATGGTTCTAAGCGAGGGAATCAGGCTTTGAGATTCAGGAAACGCTACAGGTCGTATCAGGTAATTTTTTTCAGAAAAAGGAAGGGGTCTCATTGCATAACGTATTTGTTGAGAAACTTGATGTCTTTACACTAGCCTTGGTGCAAATAATCATATTCCAATAAGAAAGCATAGTATTAAATGGTATAAGTTAGTCCGTCTATACTTTAAGGCGTTGTTAATACAAATATTCAGGTATTTTGAAAGATCACTCACTAATCAAAAACCAGCTTTATAACTCCTTAAGCAGACCTGGTCCACTCCCGCCGGATCCAGCACTGACACCTAGTCCAAGCCACTGCCAAAGTAGCCTCTCATCTCCCTCCTGTCCCCATAGGTAGTACACTGCTCGTCGCTGCATTACAACAAGATGGCGAGGGAGGAATCGGAAAAGTCCGGTGAGGACCAGAATGTATAGTGAAACAAATATCGTCACTGGAAGAGATCATCTGTAAAGGCTGTTTGTGTGAAGGAAATATACTCTGACTTACTTAGCATAACCTTTTCCCATGGTTCAAGCATGGAGAGAACGAATGTAGACTCGAACCACACCCTGCGACGCCAGAAAAATATCCCAATCTTCGAGGTTGGACGCCGAGGGTATCTCAAATCAGGTTTGGGGGTTGGCAAGTGGGTTATGGTAGTCGTGGCCATTGCTAGAACAACAAAGGGAGAGGCTGCGCCCTGAAACTGACGTTGGGTGTTATCGACAAAGACGTGAAACGAAACGATCACAAATTATTTATTGACCGTGTGAACTTCTTCGAGTGTTATTTGATAGAGCAAAGTCACAAGCTTTTAAGAAAAATAGCGCGATTATCATTAAAAATATTATCAAACACGACGCATAGCAGCTTGAATACGTTTAGTATCTCCTCTAAGCTTCCTCCGGCCTTCATGAATATCTTCCATCTGTGCCAAAGCCCGGTCCTCTGGCATGCGCGCGAGCTGGCTCTTCGATCTCACTCGCGGTCTCCTCTTCACATACCATTCCCAAGCAAAACGAACCACTTCACCATCCGCATCGTATGGGGTAGGAATTTCTGAATAACCAGGACGTGCCGTGGGATGGCGAACGTAAATGGCCGAGCATGTTGTGAAAGATGGCTCAATATAGGCCGGGATGAATAGCCAAGGAGATGCGTATTGGGGAAGGTAAAAGGGAGTAATAGGAGGGGTAGGCGTATGCGACGCGATCCCCGCATCAGTCTCCTTGACGGACTCTTTGGCTACCGTGGTATCATAACCGTTCACATCGTCAAAAGCTCCATTTGGAGGCTTGAAAAATCGAATTGCACTGGGATTCACAGAGACCATGTCGCCTGGAGCGAGTCGCGTATTGGCGTTTTGGTGCTAAAACTTCGTAAGCGAGGAATTGTAATAAGAAAATATGTTGTCACGTACTTTTTGGCCATTCAACATAACATCGCCGTGAATAACCAACCGGCGGGCCTCGTAGACACTGTGCACAAAGCAGCACCGGAATAAGAACACGTCTATCCGTCTCTCGACCTCGGCAAACATCAAACTACCGACTGGCGCCATTCCCTTCGCTTCTTCCTCCGCCGCGAGGTCTTGCTCTTTTTTCTTTCGTAGAGCGAATTCTTCCAAGGAAGCTTTATCATCTCCAAGAACTTTTCTCCGTGGTCGAACATCAGGAAGAGTTTCGGGCAGATACCAACGTTTGAATATCTTTTCATTGATATAGTCCCCGTGGTAAGCACGAACAACGGCCTTGGACTTCCACCGCTGTTGGAACAATGTCGAAACAGCGCTTTTGAAAGTAATTTCCCGCTGTTTAGCACCCATAGTACGGGCATAAAGATTGAATAAGTTTTTGGGGGTCCAACTCTGACATGGCAATTCATTCAGTATAAAACACTAAAAAAAACCCCTTGAAATAAGACATACCATACGAGGCAAAGCCCGCTTGATACTGAAAATGCCAGCATCCCGCATTATGAACAAAGCCTCCCAGATAGAGAGGTTTGCACGAAATATGCAACAGTTGGGTTGCTAAATGAAACTGACTGACCGTGGAAAATTTCGGGCCATTATTTGGACAACATGAGGTTCCGACGACACTCCCGTTTATGGCCAATTTCCTTCTTGCTTCACCCTTCGACCTGGGTTGTCTAGATTCACTATCTGTACACTGGTGCCTATGTAGCACCATAGGACTAACTACTATATGGGCGTCTCACCAGCGCTGCTCAACGACTACGGTGTTGCTTGGCTCGTTTGTTATAAACCAACGTACGAAATACATATCGAAATTTATCTTTCCGACCATATCTGGGAAACTCTTCGCCATTACACCATGCCAGACTCCGGTTCTTTCTCCTGTGCTTTTCGTTTAATTTGTTCAACAATACCTTCGCCGTGCCGCCCTGCTCGTTCCTTTCCAATTTCGTGATCATGTCTCATCTTAACCCTTCTCAGCTTCCACAGACTATAGTACAGCGTTAACACGCCGCATATAAGTGTGGACACACCCGTCACAACGATTGTGGTTTTACTTGTTGTGGAGAAGTCACCATGTTGGACGCCGTATACATTGACAAGAGTCGAAATAATTCCAGCAAGGGAGTTCAAAAGGCCCGGGCTGTGGAACGAATTCAGATTGACAATCTGAAAAATCAGCAGGCCTCAACTTCAAGGGACGTACAGAAATATCCTATTCACAAGCCACACGTAATTGTACATCCATCTCCACCACAGATAAACCATCCCCACAGCGCCTATTCCACAACAAATGAAAGCGATGACGAATCTACTCACTCGGACTTGTTTAGCTGTTGTTTCGTGATTGCACAACCGAATTCGATCTTACAATGGTACGTGGGCGACTACTTTCAGAACCTGTCTCCCAACTTCGTTTGACACATCTACCTGTGTGTTTTGCAGACTCGTAAATGTTCCCGGAAAAAGCACAAAGCCTGCAAGAAGAATCCATGTGAAGAATGACGCTAACATGTTATGTAGGCGTGGAATGCTGTCAAGGGCCAGCAACATGTTCATGTATTTCGTGTCCATCTGGCTGTGAGATTGTGGTAGTTGTGGGCGTTGGGGTGACTCTGAGTCTGCATTATGCATAGTAATGGTGGCGTTCCGACATGGCTGCCTCCATTGATAGTGCCCCCACGAGTATGACCACAGCATTTGCGGAGACGCCCAAATTTGGCCTCTGCATTGCACGTGTGGTACCGAGATTCCCCCATCAGCAAATGTACTGCACCTATATATAATTGCCACAGAAAATATAGTCATGATGTCACACAATCAGTGTTTCCATGCACGATAGAAATGCATCCTTTGGCCTGTTTTGGGATTCCATGACAAAACTTTGAAGGCTATGGGCGTTAACTAATACAAATACTAGTAACACTAAGACCAAATATATACTTGCAAGATAACTTATATACTGATCAATACTAGCCAACCCTATATATGTCTCTCACAAGGGATTAGAATGATATGGACTGTTTATATATTATCTTTGGTTAGTAGCCAATGTAATGAGAACTGCAGGCAGTAAATAACATGAATGGAAGGCGGCGACGCAAACTTGTAAGGGTGGAAACAAACCCTGGCAGGTAGCAGTAAGTTCCTATCCGGCAATCTACCCTATTATCGTACTGATGAAACGGAATGATAAACACATCATGACCAGTGCTGATGGGTGTTTTAGTCACCTTACACAGCCCCACTTTATACTTTCGCGCTCATCTTTGGACAGATGCACACTCTTGCACCAATGTTAGAGTATTCGTGATTTTAGTTCGATAGTCCCAGTGCACCGATAATATAAGAGAAGATATAAAGAATGTGGGCAGATAAAGCAGGGAAAGAAGGCTGAAATAGATACAGCCTTCTGTAACAAACGATTAAAGACATCAAGAAAGAATAGGCGACTGAATACTGTCCGGCAGAAGGTGAATATTTTCTACACGGAATTGTACTCGAAGGCAGAGGAAACCATCGAGGACCTAGAATTTTTAATGCCATTAACGAGCCCCGACTGGACAAGGATAAGTGTTGGCACGATGCCCTAATTTCTCCAGATGATGATGAGAGTCAAAAAAAAAAAAAAGTCAAAAACGGCGGGACAAACCACAAACTGGACGAATCCAACCTCCAAAATTACCTGAACAGGGATGGTATCAACCAAATCAAGTATGAACAACGGAAAAGATGAAGGCTATACTAACAAATACTACTGGAACTCTCCGGAATCCCAAATCAAATAAGATGTAGATTGAATAGATGATCCCTGATTCAACACTAATGCCATAGATATAGATTAGGTTAATCCGGCAATGCTGTTCTTGCACTTACAAAATAAAGATGGCATTCCTATATCGTGGAGACATATCTTTGCAATTGAATCGGTACTGGACGGTGTCACTACCAGCACGCCAAATCCTTCCCACTATAAATAACTAATCAGCCGAGAGAAAAAATGGGACAGGAATCTACAGACCGACCAAACTAGTAATTGTGACGTTTAGTACAAGATTGATCGTGGGGTAACCCCACGAGTATATGGATAGCTGAAAGTTGACTGTGTCCAAAATAAACCCACACGCTGCATACGGAATGAATTTTAATAATCCAAGTAAAGTTTTCGGAACTTACTAGTCGTAAGGATCAAGAGAATTACAAGGCCAGTTGCAACATAAATATTTGGATACCAAACCTTGTAAAACCGGTATATCTTTAAACCGTGGTCAAGTTTTATCAAAAGACTGGAATTGAAGCTTACCAGCAAAGTATCTGCTACAAAACTTGAGAGTAATTAATTCGGTATCCCTAAAAAGACACAAGTCTTCGCGCACTTGGTCGTAACATACAGGACATATTTTGGACGAGCATCACCATATGTATAACCAGTGGATTTCGTGAAAAGGAGATAGTATGTATAGACGATGTCGGTTGTGGCCAGGATAAACATGACGATAGCAGTCACAAAGAGTACTTTATGCGAGGTACGCCCACGTCTAACCAATAGAAACATGCAGGTGCCAAAGAGGACGGCGTAGATACCTGCACCAATTGAAGTCAAGGAGTTGTATTTGCTCACTATCTGTGATTATTCATACCATAAAGGAACGACTCGAACTTTATCACGGATCAGGTATGTATGAATACTCCGCATAAATGGGGGGATTTAAGAGACGTACAAGAACAGCTCCAACGTATGGCAGAAATGTAGTGGGCCATAGCGTGGCTTGCCCTTCGCCAGGGTAATGCATTATCTGATGCCTGGAAGAGAAGGGGTTCGACAGGTTGAGGAAGTATGGATTGGTCTGATTTGTCACGCGCCTCTTTTAAGGTGAGGAATTTAGAGTAATCACGTCACAGATGGGGGCTAGATAACACGAAAAAGTACAATTGTGAATGGAGCAAAAAAGAGCGGGATTTAATTACACACTTGATCATGATGATGTCCGAGTTGCTGTCTCACACTAGCTGATTTTCGAACATGGGGACCAATACTAAAATTCATCTTGCTCCTTTTTTCAATCGGGGGCTATCTAATTTGGAATCGGTGTATAAGGTGTGAAAATCATGAACTGGGTTCTTCAGTGTCTTGTTTTAAAACGACTTGTCGCCATGACCGCGTCGGAGAGAAAATCTTATTGATCAGTGATGGTACAGATCAATGCCCCCGAGATTTTTTTTGAAAAAAAGAACAGATGCATAAAGCGATAGTTGTCACAAGTTAATTCAGGAATCGGGTTATACAGTGGTGGTTAAGTGGTGGTTGATTGCTGATCACATGATTAGTGACTGCAACCATGTGTGGTCAGGTGACTTGTGACTGTGACCACATAACAAGATGTCACGCACACTTCAATGGGGTGTGTCAATTCTATCATCTTCAGCTTTTGTAATTCATTCAATGAAATCCAAAATACCACATGTACACCATAAGACGACCCGTAACGATGAAAAGGTTATCCCAAGCGATGTCTCAGTCCACGATCCGATCCAGGTGCACGACACGCTCATCCTCTTGGGAGCTCCCCACATCGAACGAGAAGAGTTTAATCGCATGTATCACGGTCCGCTGGCAACTGCTCTTACCTTTATAAGTGAACACATGAAAGGAAGGCAGGGTGTTTCTCTTGGTCGACATCGGATTCATCAGTGAGTGAGCAATCAAGAGTGAAGGGATATTGTTAGTGTATGACCTTGGACGTAACAAGGATACGCGAGACGCGTCTAAAATCACACTTGAAGCAGCCTGGCGACGTAACGCGCCCTCCAACCGAAAAAGCAGCCTCTATTCTCTCTGGGGCCAAGAAAAATACTGAATTACTGAGAAGACAAATGGAGGATCAACAGTTAGAGATGGAAGAAACCCGTAATGATTGTTTGTCATGATATTGAAAACCGCCTCTGAAATATGCCGCAGAAGATATACTAGAAAGATTGAAGCGAGATTTGGGTGTGAAACAGCGCACGAAACTTCTCTTAAGCGTGCTAGAGCAGAAAGAAAAGATACGTGTCAAACGATTCCAGGAAATAACAAGATTAATTACCGATCTCAGGTACGATTAAGGCGCGGGCGGGAGTACATGCACTGATTCGCCTTCACCCCAGAAAACGTGTCTTAGAAGTCAAAGCTCAGGTACGGCCTCAAACAAGAGAAAGGATCATAAAATCATTGTATATCCTCAGCCTTCCACATCATTTTCTACAGAATCTAGAGACAAAATAGTTCAGGCATTTATGTCCAAGATCCGACCCCCTCGCATATCTCATACATTAAATGCCCTCATGGTACGCCTATGACCTCGAAATTTTTGACCAACTAGATCCCCATATAGAATCTCCATGGACATCACCTTGGTCTTTCACGGTTGATCCAACTTGGAAGTAGCTCTGAGTCCGAACATTTATCCCATATTCTGGGCAGGATCGCACAGCAAGCTGAGAGGTTTGAAACCGACCCTAACACTGTGTTAGTTTTACTCGTGCCTTACTGGATATACCCCAATTGTTTAATAGCATTTTGCAAGCGATCGGATCATTGCAATTGCAAGAGCCCGCGCCAAGCAGAGACAAAGGTTTAAAAGCCACGATTTCCCCCCAGTGTCTGAGCTGGAATTGGAAAAGAAATACAAAGCAAATGTACGTTTTACTTTTAGCGTTGAGTATGAAATGAATAACCATCGTATTCTAGGAAGAGAGAGAGAGAGAGCTTCAGAAAATTTCTGACCTCGCGGTTGCTCTTGGCTTCCTATGCGAACATTCCATCTCATCAGTAGGCCTATTCAAACCCGACATGATATCGGCTGATCCAAATCCCAATTTCAGGCCAACTTATTTGTAGAAAAGTCATCGCCTATCCTGCGTGCCTCTCTCGAAGAGGAAAGTCCCTTGGCGAAAGGGTATATTGATACTCTTAGGTGCATTATTACATCCCCTCCTGATGAAATTCCTGGAGAAACTCGTTTTGTCCAACAAGTAAAATCCACCTGCCACCTGAGAGGAAGAATTGTATGTTTTCTCCCATTTTATCATAAACACTTCCTGAAGCATCTTCTAGACACTATCGGAAATCGTGGCTTGTGTTGAAGCCACCATCCGTAAAGGTCAATCCCACTGTGTAATTCTTAATCAATCGTTACTAACTTATCTGTGCAGCCCATCGACAGACATTATTCCTAGAGGCCTTGACCATTCCCCCACCTTCTCCGCTGACGGAAGAACAAGAAGCCTTGATTGGTGCACCTCATCTCTTCTTATCCCATCGACTATCATCTAATAAAATGCAGCGTCTTATTCCATGAATGCCAATAACGTACAAGACCGGACAACTAAGTTATTGACGAGGAAAGTCGAAAAGGCCGAGATGGGCTATTCCTTGGCAAAAGATGTACAGAATCTTATACAAGAGGCGAAGACGATTGTGGGGTAACATTCTTGGTCAAAGGGTTCACCCATCTTTCCGAAACGCGCATCGATTCTAATCCAGCCCCTCTTCCAACATCTTTTGTCCTTGAAACGCCAACATTGTATAGCTAGACTATCAAACGATCGAATGATTGATGAGGCGAAATAGAAGGGACGTGGCGTGAGCAATATGCAAAAACGGTCATGTAAAAGGAAAGCGATCGTGAGGGAAACTCAAAGTTGGACTTCATCGATCCTGGCCCATCTTTTCGGGCCGCCCCTCGTCCGCGGAGAGGCTCCGATGTTGTCACAGCCCTGTCGCAACGCCGGAAGGATCACCAAAAGGTTTGCACAGGCGGCGACCCTCATCTTTGGAATGACAGCCAGTGAAGAATGTTCAAGTGTGTGCTACGAGTAACACACAGTGTGCCATATCCATAGCGTGAGAATAGGGACGTGATATTATAAGCTCGGCGTGTCGAATTATGGAGCTCAAATCGAATTTCCTCAATGGGACGTACAAGGCGCTCTACTAGCATTGGTACTGGCACTAGGGTTACGGCCAATCACAATGGGTTTTAAGCATCTAGAAGGGGCTGGAGTGCTCTATTTCAAATACATGAGCCCAAAGGAATATTGTACTCCCTTAGCCTGAGTATCCGTCTTGGGGTTGAGATAGGGAGGTTAATGATACTTGTAATTGGGTAAGCCATAGAGGGTTTTTAAATGAACGAGAGCCAAGCTGCGGAAAACGTGTGATTGGATGAGGCGGGGATAACGGGAAGGATTACAAAAGCGGCCCCCGCGCTTGTAGGATGTGAGACCAGGAGGGCAGAATAGTATTGGGCTACGATAGGTTCTGTGGCCCGAAGCGAGCGCCTAGCACATAATCGGGGTGCCGGGGGCCCGAACCCGGTGTGTCACGACTGACGGTTTGATGCATATTCTTGTAGCTTGATGGGTTGGGATCAACCCAAATAATGTGTGATTGCAGGATGGTAATGAAACATGCAGATGTAGGTACTTTTTATAACAACAGTGGGTGGTAGATGCAGACTCTGAATTTCGTAAAAAAAGTTCCTCGTGTTGGTTAGATCTGTATATAGCGTGGTTTTCCGGGCGTGAGCTTCGTTGTGGCTTGAGCTGACCAACACTACTCCACTCCTCAAGTCTAGATGCCAAAGACATCATGGCCATGTCGCCGCCTAGACTAATGACCACGAGAAGGCATTTCTACTTGGGGACGCCTTTGGTCTGCAGGCCATTCAGGTTGGGAAGAAGTTGGAAATCGTCGTCCGATGTTGCAGGTGTTATCAAATAAATGTTCGACAGCTGTGGCCAGGCCTCTCACAGTTGGTCATCGGGCCAATCAATAATAGTCCTCCGGTGGTTCTGCGGGGGGTCTCCCCTCCGATGAGGAACCGGTGGGACCCGTCATGAACAGTGAGGAGGATCATGGAAAATAGATGAGCAAATAAAAAGGATAGCGGGGGTAGACGGAACGGCGACGAGCAGGGAAATTGAGGGAAATCGTCTAGTTATGAGCGAGATAAGCGTTCGGCATAAAACCCGAGCGCTGATTGGCCGCCGCCTGATCCGGCAAACGTAGATTCACGTGCAACGATTGCATAAATTTGTTGATTCCAAGGTCCGGAAATCTCCACCTTTCCTTCATCCTCCTTTGCTCGTCGCCATCGTCGTCGACGATGCTCAACATCTCCAGCAGAACCGCAGGTGCCATGCGGGCTCTGCAGCGGTTAGCTGCAGGCATGGCTACCGCCGCACCCCGTATCGGCGACACAAAAGTCCCCATGTCTTTACTTGAGAAGGGCGCGTACATTAACTACCAGCGCATTGAGGACAATCTTGCTGTTGTTCGCGAGAGGTATAACCTTCTGTACTGCTGTATCAGACTGAGACATTTATGCCCTTGATACAGACTCAGGCGCCCATTGACATTGTCAGAAAAGATCTTGTATGGTCATCTTGACGACCCCCATGGACAAGACATCAACCGAGGTGTCAGCTACTTGAAGCTTCGCCCTGACGTGCGTTGCTCTCAACGGTCATCGTATAATTTGCTAATCTTCTTTATTCCTTGCAGCGAGTTGCTTGCCAGGATGCTACTGCACAGGTAGCAAGACGTCACAAGACTTATTTCTAGCACTGACGTAATTATAGATGGCTCTGCTCCAATTTATGTCGGCTGGCATGGATACCGCTGCCGTTCCTACAACCGTCCACTGTGACCACCTAATTGAGGCCCAAGTTGGAGGTGTAAAGGATTTGGCGCGTGCTATTGAACTTAACAAGGAGGTATATGACTTTTTGGCGACTGCTACTGCCAAGGTTGGTCTTATATCCACTCTAAAACCTAACCCCGACTAAGTATAAGCGCTTATAGTATGGCATGGGCTTTTGGCGACCCGGCTCTGGTATCATCCATCAAATTCTCCTCGAAAACTATGCATTCCCCGGAGGTCTCATGATCGGTACCGATTCGCATACCCCCAATGCTGGTGGTCTTGGTATGATTGCATGTGGTGTTGGTGGCGCTGATGCTGTCGACGTCATGGCTGATATTCCCTGGGAACTTAAATGTCCTAAGGTTATTGGTGTCAATCTTACTGGCAAAATTAGCGGATGGACAACTCCCAAGGGTGAATTTCAACATATAATAACATTGTTCACTGCTCAGACTTCATCTGTTCTCTAGATGTTATTCTCAAAGTGGCTGGAATTCTCACCGTCAAGGGTGGTACCGGCGCTATTGTCGAATACAAAGGTCCTGGTGTGGAGTCTATCTCCTGCACGGGTATGGCTACTATCTGTAACATGGGGGCCGAAATTGGCGCGACCACTTCATTGTTCCCCTTCAATTCCCGTATGACTTCTTACCTTGATGCTACCAAGCGCCCGGAGATTGCCAAATATGCACAGGCCTTTGCCCACAACCTAAAGGCTGACGAGAATGCAGAATATGATCACGAGATTGAAATTGTGCGTTCCTTTTGACTTTCACAATTCAAGGAATTTGATATTCAAAAAAATGACTTCACCCTTTAGAATCTCTCCGAGCTTGAGCCTCACATTAACGGACCTTTCACTCCTGATCTTGCCACTCCCATCTCCAAGTTCGCAGAGGCAGCCAAGGAAAATAACTGGCCTGATGAGATCAAGGTTGCCCTTATTGGATCCTGCACCAATTCTTCATATGAAGATATGTCACGCTCTGCATCTATTGCCCGGGAGGCTGCTTCACACGGGTTGGAAGTCAAGAGTCAATTCACGATCACCCCTGGGTCTGAGCAAGTTCGTGCTACCATTCAACGTGATGGACAAATTGGGGCTTTCGAAGATGTTGGTGGACTTGTCCTTGCTAACGCCTGTGGACCTTGCATCGGACAATGGGACAGGCAGGACGTGAAGATGGGTGAAGCCAACACTAGTAAGTTTGCTTCGTTTGTTCTAGACGCGACTCTGACAGGATTCCTTAAGTTATCACATCCTATAACCGTAACTTTACTGGACGAAACGACGCTAACCCAGCCACTCATGCTTTTGTTGCATCTCCCGACATCGTTACTGCCATGGCATTTGCAGGATCTCTCTCCTTCAACCCCCTGACCGACACCCTCACTGGTTCTGATGGCAAGCCTTTCCGATTCTCGGACCCTAGTGGAAACGAACTTCCTCCCCGCGGCTACGACCCCGGTGAAGATACTTTCCAGCCTCCTCCCGCGGATCGCACTCAGGTCCAAGTTGCTGTCGACCCCAAAAGCACTCGTCTCCAGATGCTTCAACCCTTCAAA
The DNA here is from genome assembly GCA_015584075.1 of Collybia nuda. Taxonomy (NCBI): domain Eukaryota; kingdom Fungi; phylum Basidiomycota; class Agaricomycetes; order Agaricales; family Clitocybaceae; genus Collybia; species Collybia nuda. Next base: position 131,511 of record MU150244.1, read on the forward strand.
CCATGGGATGGAAATACTCCTTCTGATCTTCCCATCCTCATTAAGGTTAACGGCAAATGCAGTAAGTGACTTCACGCCGGATATATATATCTGTTCCTGACTCCTTGTTCTCAAGCCACTGATCACATCAGCGCCGGTGGTCCCTGGTTGAAGTATCGTGGACATCTTGAGAATATTTCCCGTAAGTTTTCATCTATGTCTGTCCTCGTCAACGCTGGCTGAACTATACTACTCAAGAAAACTGTCTCATTGGTGCTATCAACGCTGAAAACGGTGAAGCAAACAAGGTCAAGAATCAGATCACTGGGGAGTATGCAGGTGTTCCCCAGACTGCTGCCTTTTATCGTGAAAAGGGTATCAAGTGGGTTGTCATTGGTGACCACAACTACGGTGAAGGTTCATCACGTGAACACGCTGCCCTTGAGCCCCGCTTCCTTGGTGGCCTTGCTATCATCGTCCGCTCCTTTGCACGTATCCACGAGACCAACTTGAAGAAACAGGGCATGCTTGCTCTCACATTTGTCGACCCTGCAGACTACGAAAAGATCAAGCCTAGTGACCGTGTCGACATTCTAGGCCTAGAATCCTTCGCACCTGGCCAGAATTTGACGCTCCGCGTCAAACACGAGGATGGTTCGAGCGAGGTGAGCTCTATTTTTTCTTTTTCAAAAAGAACATTCTTGACGGTTATGTGAAGGATCTCGCGCTTGCCCACTCCTTCAATGAAGGCCAGATTGGCTGGTTCAAGGCTGGATCTGCCCTCAACCTGATGGCCGCCAAGGCAAAGGCCCGCCAATAGACGGTATTTCGAAAACTCCTAGCAGGGATGCAATACCTTGCCATCATCAATCGTTTCATGTTATCGTTTCCACTGTATCCTTCAGCTACTTATTCTCGTACTCTGCTCTCATCCTCGTCAAAATAATGACACTCATGTACATAATAAGAAGGAATGACGCGCGCCAATGAAAATGTCCGATGATATTTTAAATTTTGAAACCAAACACAAAACTGTGCATACTATGAACTTGGATGAGAGGAATGCAGGGCCTATATACTTGTTCCAAAATTTTTCTTGCAGCCGTAGGCTTACTATGAATACATTTCTTGAGGTTTGAGTGCCGATATATGTATATAACAAGGATGTGCCCAACATCGTGAATACTATGGAGAAATGGGTGGAATACCTTGAGCAGCAATGTTTGCCACGAAAATCTTTGTTTCGGCCATAATGACAAGTCTTCCATCCTTGGTAAATACCATATTGGCCGAGGTTGTGCCGAGGAAGAATTTTCCAAGCAATGTCCCCTCATCATTCCACACCTGATACCGTCGCGGCTCAGGGTCAGATATCAGGCCAGATACTAAGATTCCAGACGAACCTGAACGCCATCGCCGCATCCAGAATATACATTACCCTTGAGATCGACTTGAAGTCCATCAGGAACGCCTGCATCCACATAGGCGAAAACTCGGCGGTTCTTGAAGGCGTGTGTTCGTGCATCGACATCGAATGCATAGCTATCAATGTACATAAAAATCACATCGTCATGAGCTGGTGGCCTGCGCACGTTTGATGCCGAACAAGAATGGCTACTTACATTGTTGCTGGTTCCGTCTAGTTATTCCCAAGGAAGCCCCCCGATGCTCCGGTATCTGCACTATACCAAGCGAGTTTAGTGCACGCCCAGGTGCTATATAGAAAAGAACATACATATAGGCTGTTTTTCCATCCGCAGTAAATGCGATACCATTACATTTATCAAAATCAGTCGCGACCACTCGAACTGCTCCTGTATCGGGGTCGAATCGATAAACTTGATTGGGCATGAGGGGATTAGGCCGGAAGTGGTTCAAAAACCCGTATCTGTACCCGCATAGCCAGGTATCAGAAAAATGCGCGCGGGGACAAATAAGGGATGGGAGAAAAGAGTCATAACGCTGATCAGCAGACCGCATGATGTGATTTGAAGTTTTTGGGACACGTACACTACATCTGTGAAGAACAATTTACCGCTCGGGTGCACTTTGATGTCATTCAATGAATTGAATTGTCGCCCGAAGAAGTTGTCCAGAAGCACGGTGACATTGTGCGGAGCCTTTGGGTTGACGAGGGCAATTGATGGTGGACGTGGTCCACGCCCAGATGTGATTAGCAACAAGGAGGATCTGTATGGGCCTGTTCCCCCATTCGTCATTTGTATCGTCTCCGGAAGGTCAAGCTGACACATCCAAAATTGCATCAGCGAAAGAGGGCGGGTGAGCTAGGCACCTACAGTGGTGACAGGAACCTCAATGGTACTATCATTCTTAGCTATGGCTGTGTCGACATCTTTCAAGCTGATTTTCCCAACAACACTGTTGTGGTCCAAATCGCTCATTCCAAGTGGACCCCCATCGTTGCTTGCGAAAAAAACTTCATCTGTGGCAGATACATAAACAGGTGCCTCATGGGCAAACGCAAATGTAGAATTCGATGCAACTTGACGGATGGATGGATTTGGACCCAGGATTGTCAGGAAAGAGGGATCAAATATTTGGAAAAACGGAGGCGCCGTCGATGTCGGGTTGAAGGACGTCTCAAAGGAACTTTCCCTGAATGTTGCGTTTACCCCACCAAGAACGGCGAAAGACCGAGGGTCTACATACTATTGGGGTTTGATGACGCCTGCGCGCATGTGCTGCAATGAGGACTTACGACCGATTGTGGTGGGAGTTTAAAAGGTATATCTTGATTTTGGTTGTCCACCCCGCCATCTCCCGCCAAGGCAGTAGCCCCATAAGCTACAGTGCCTATCAATATAGACAAGGCGATCATGACCTTCAAGTTTGAATCTCGCGGGGGATTTGGTGCATCACTGGGCCGATTTGTGTCCTTTAAGTCATCCATACTGACAGGTGTGAGCTTTGGAAGCTGATATTTTGAAGATCGTGGTATAGTTTGGACTTTGGAAGGACAATATCCGGATCCACCACGAGGTTATGGTGTTCTTCCTGGGACCTGATGGCTCCTGTCGAATGCCTGTTTATATAAATAGTGAACACGTTACAACCTACTCACTAAGCCCTGAGGGTACTGCGAACGTGGAACAATGACTATTTGGATTTTATGAGATTCATACGACCTCTTGTACACCGAAACGACAAATGGATGTTGAAAGGTGGAAGACGATACTAGTAAGGTTATTCAATGTTCGCCAGAAAAGCATCGGACTAAGCCGGTCGGTGTCTATTCGCTGCTAGATTCTTCGTGTAGCTCCAAGCCTTGTTACCTCATGACATATACATTCGCACAACTTCTAGTCGTCAGAAATAATCGACCCCATTTTTTCACAGCATCCAACTGAAGCGTAACTCTGGTCTTGGCCGCCGGCATTTCCTGATTTCTCCAGTAGGAATATAGTTTTTCTGGCTTTTTCAGGGTTCATCTACAGAACCAAGGGTAGAGAGGGTGAGGGAAAAAGGATGGGTCTCAAGTGTTTTGAATGACCCATTTGTGCGTTTTCATCCGTGAACAGATCCTCCTCAATTCTCACCCTTCCATAGAAGACTTCCAGAGAACCAGAATAAGGTGTGGAAGCATGCGTTAAATCTTGAAAAAAAAAAGCATTCACAGCCTATCAACGGGCTGAGGTCGGTCTGGACGATGTCTAAAAGTTCGCTGCCGGACCTTTTGGGGACGGCATATCATGCCACCTCTAGTCAGGAGATTTACATCAAAGTAGTTGGAGTCGACCGACTGACAGCTGGCCTATGCGAAACCGTGTTATGATAATACACAATCTACCTCCTGACTTGTGGGCGGACATTACCGATGGCCCGGCCACAAGTGATACACCTTACGACATCCTGCTTCTTTTCTGGTATATAAAATGGCGGAATATACTTGCTATATCAAGTCGCCGCGAGGACTGGACGGGACTGGATTTCAGCGATCCCGGAGAGAATTTACGCCCAAAGAAACTTAAGTCCGCTGGCAGTACTTATATCTCAAACGTGGGATCACTAAAACATCACACTACTGGACCTACGATTGACCTCTTTGCTCCTGGGGTCGCGGATTGATTTCAGCTCTGGATAATTCTTCTGTCGTCGCGCGACCTGTAATTAGGCCGATGCCCCCACCGAGCAAATCGAAGCTACCTGCTATTACTGGCGTGCGATGGTTCAACCTTGCCATACTCACAATCACGCCAGCAATAGCGGTCTATGGGTTAGTTTTAGCGCCTCGCCTCCGCGGAACCATCACATTTGCGGTGCTATACTATGTTTTTTCCATGTTAGGTATGATAAGTTTTGTTTTAACCTCAGTTGAGCTGACAGACGTTTAGGTATCACTGCTGGTCTGTCCCTGCTTTTGAGTGCACCCACGCCATCAGTTAACTACAAACCATCAACCAGGTTACCATCGATTGTGGTCCCATAGATCTTATAATGCATCATCATTTCTACAAATCGGATTGATTCTCGGCGGTACAAGCGCAGTCCAGGGATCTTGTTATTGGTGGGCTCGCGCCCATCGTTCCCACCATCGGCACACGGATACAGATCTGGACCCATATGATGCAAACCGTGGCCTGTTTTGGACTCACATAGGCTGGATGATTTTCAAGTCAGATCTTCGCTCCGGCCGGGCAGACATTTCTGACCTTCGAAAAGATCCCCTCATCCAATGGCAACACCGCTGGTATTTTTACCTTGCATTTTTTTTCGGTTACATTCTCCCAACAATTGTGCCTGGCTTGCTTTGGAAGGACTGGCTGGGAGGGTTCTGCTTCTCCGGAGCCCTTCGTCTTACCATTGCCCACCACGTGCGTGTTCCCCCCTGGCCATAAATAGCCGCACTGAACGCCGACTTAGAGTACCTTCTGTATCAATTCAATTGCTCACTATCTTGGATCTTCTCCCTACGATGATGTTTTCACCCCACGCGACCACCTACTTTCCGCACTCCTAACGATGGGGGAAGGATACCACAACTTTCACCATCAATTCCCGATGGATTATAGAAATGCATTCCTTTGGTATCAATACGACCCTACGAAATGGTTCATTGCTATATGCAACAAAATAGGCCTAGCCAGCCAACTTCGTGTGTTCCCTACGAATGAGATCGTAAAAGGAGCATTAACCATGAAGCTGAAAGAGTTAAAAAGGCTACAAGATTCCTTAAAATGGCCTTCTCAGCCTGAAGAACTGCCTATCGTTCCCTGGGAGACCTGTAAGCGCCACTCATTTCTCTTTGCCGTATCCTCAATGGAGAGTTAATCAGACCAGGTGGAGTCCAAGGAACGAACGCTCATACTAATATCTGGCTTCATCCATGATGTTTCATCTTTTGTTGACGACCACCCTGGGGGACGTCAGTTTCTTTTGGTCAATACAGGACAGGATATGACTGCCGCGTTCTTTGGAGGAACATATGCGCATTCGAATGCTGCCCATAATGTGCGCAGTATCCTATCCCATGAGGGCCTCCTTAAACTAACGGACACATGCTAGCTCCTTTCTATGATGCGGATTGGTGTTTTAGCTGGAGGCGTAGAGACCCTCACGGCACACGAAACCCCACCCGCCCAGCGACTTTATGTCGCACAACGTGATAAAAGTACCTCATAACCCAGGTACAATTCATAGACAAGATGTTACAACGTATCCCAATAATCACCCCGTAATTTCAACATGGACCATTTCTCCTCGTCAATCAACTCTGCTTTCATACCCTATCAAGTAATTTATAATAAGCTTCGTACGCCACGTGCCAGCTGAGTTGATACCGGCGGTTCTCCAACCTCCCGTATAAACGACATATAGTACACCCCAGCGACCTCGTGATCTTAACTAGTCCCAGGAAACTTATCGTGTGGGAATAGGAAGGCCCGAGTGGGTCCTTTGGCCGTCATATCGCACATTTCTTTGCGAATACACATGAAATAACACACAAGTAAACAAATAGGTAGAGTGTAACTGGTTAGCGGTTACTGAGTACAAGTGTGGCGCCAGCCTAGACGATGTGCATGACATGCATGACAGGTGACACAATCACCTTTTAATCATAACTAAATTAACAACTCAAAATGTTAAAACCTTGTACACAGCCTTCGAATTAGAACACTAACAATTAAGCCTCGTGGAATGGGATCATAACACTTTTATCAATGACATTATGTAATGGAGCTCCAGACGTGTAACAGACAGAAAGTTGTAGGGTATAATTCAAACGACACTTTCGAGACATAGAAGAGAATAACAAACGAAACCACGAGCTGTCTAAGAGACCTTCTGGCAGTCAGCACAGAGGACAATCAAGTTTAGATGACTCACAATTTACGAATAGCAACGAAATCATACACCAAACCAACGTCGTACACCTCCAAGGCCTAAACCGTGCAGCAAGCCATTCACGGATTTGGTGAGTGGCTCGAGACTATCTCCCAAGTCGATAGCTCCATTAACGTTCAGAAGCTTATCCAGGCCAAGCGCACCCAGGAGTCTCTCAGCATCGACAATAACGTATTCCGACCCATGTCCGTGGCTGAGATGTTGGGCAGGATGATCTTTGCACCATCGCTTGATCACAAGTAAATTTTTGGTAACGATCTCGACATCCCTCAAGAGTTCTTCTAAACCCAGGTTTCCAACACAACCGCACCTATCGAGTGCACCTCCCAGGGCTACAACGGTATCAAGGATAACATCAATAGTCGTCAGAAGATCACCAACTGTCTGTGACAGAAGAAGGTGTCCCGATAGCTTTACGATGGCGTCTATCACAGTCCGATCGAGAGGAATAGGTGTTCCGTGCGGCAAGGGTGAAGGAATCGGTGACGGACCTGGAAGTGAACCTGAATCATCCTGCAACTTGATGATCAGTACTACCAGAGTTTTGACCAAACCTTGTAGTGCAACGTTGGTGTCGAGATTCACGCCAAGGGAAGGCAAAAGATCCCCTAGTGCAAGGTCGGCAGGAAGTCCTAGAGTGCTATTAGAATTAACGGGAGGCGTGTCTCCTGCGTTCGGCGGGCTCGGCGGCTCTGTTGGGATTCCAGGAGTTTGCGCGGGAATGTGGCCTGAACACCAAATTTTTAATCCCAAAATCGCATTCAGGATGTTCGCAACATCGATCACAACAGTCTCTAAACCCAGTTGATTCGCGCATTGGCAGCCTCTGAGGGTATTTGCTACGAGAACAGTTACATCACCCAAGATATTGATATTATCGAGTAGTATAGGAACCCGTGTTGATATTAACAAATGTGCCACAGCTTGTAGGATTGTGTCGACAAGACTCTTATCAATGGACGGGATTGCGGGAGTAGAACCAGGAATTATTGGAGCGCCAGGAGATGGGAGAACGGCGGAACTACCCTTGAGGGTCACTGCAAGATCCACGACAGTCTTGATTTGGTCATGCAAGTTCGCATTTACGAGAACGGTGACATCGAGGCCATCTCTACGGGATTGGGCGTTCAGGAGACCAACCGTAGGTCCATCGGGTAACTCACTGACTAACTTGTTGGTCTCCTGTCTTCGGCTACCGGGAACTTTTATGCCCAATCCGAATTCATTTAAGAGGTCGCCGAAACCAATGATGGTCGCTTTTTTTGAGTCACCTGGTGGCGGTGGGCGAGGGCTTTGTGGATGGGACGGTAATCCCACTGGATGGCTTTTACACCAGCGCTGAATCACGACGACAGAATCAAGGACTTTCCCAAGGGTGCCTAACAAATCTTGTAATCCCAGGTCTTTGACACAACCACAGCCACCCAGTTCTGTGCTGAGCGAAGTGGTGAGATGCACGAGATTGTCAATATTCGTTAGGAGCGAAGAAACCGTGAGCGAGCCAAGGATATTTGCCGTAACGTGGGCAACGGCGTCAACCAGTTCGACGTAGTTTGAGAGAGGTGAAGGACCTCGCGTAGTACCGGGGACAAGATGAGGGATGAAAGCCAAATCCGCGACTAGGTTAGCTACCACTATCACGAGAGCTTTGACCTGCGTGCGCAGTCCAGAGTCAATGATGATATTCACGTTTGCATCGAGTAAATCATTCCTCCGTCTTTCCCTGCGCATCCTTGAATTCCAGGGATCATTGAGAGGTCCTGCAATACATTCCGTTTTGTTATTGTTTGGCGTTAACCCGCTTTGACATTGATTGATTATACAATGGGAGTTGAAGCACTCGGCCGCAAGAATTCCGGGGAGAAGGCCACAGTCTCTGCCCTTTACGACCGAGCGGTTGGTGTCTATGAATGAATGTTGAACTACACAACCCCCACCTGTCATCGACGTAAATCGTTGAACCGTGTGGGCGCCGAAGTTACTCACAGCTATCAAGGGTAGACCTAGTGTCGACACATTCATAGGCGAGCGTACCTTCACGACCAACGATACCACAAACGGTCTCTTTGGGCTTGCAGGTATCTTGTGCTTGTGCGAGCGTGGTGATCGGTTTAATAATAAGATTTGGGGCTCTTGAATAATATGGAGTGGTTGAAGGGCAGCCCTAGATCGAGCAAGTGTCAGTAATTGTGACCATATGCGTCTCGAAACGAGTGGTATCATAGTAGTACAATTCAAGCGCCAACGATACCACTATGTTCTTCACTAACGAGAACTTACATGAGAAAAATCGCCGCAACGGCCATTGCACTCGGTCAATGGGTGGGGACAAATGCAAATATTCCCGACCTTGATGTAATTAGGATCGCAAACGAAGGCACAGGGGTCCCCCGTAGTACAAGCTCGATGAGCGTGAGGTGGAAGGGAACAATGTTGTGAATGGGGAGAGGTGTCAAGCTTGTGAAGGGTAAGCGCCATTTGATTAAGATTAGATGCATTTTGGGCTTACAATAACTTTGAGTATTGCGCGAAGCCTTTCCTTACCAATGATGTTGGCTATCAGTAAGGCATCGACATCTGTGTCGAGGAATATGTCCAGATCCTAGGCGCATCAAACCTGTAGATTAGTAATCATCAAGACATAAAACATAAATTTTGCATTTACCTGAAGACATAGACAAAGGTGCACATCAGCGTGGAGGGGATCAACAATGTGAAGGAGCGTGGATAAAACAGTGGCATCGAGTGAAATGCAGAGGTCAATGAGATCCCGACGCGCGTGGTACTGGCGTTTCGCAAGGGCTGAAGAGCGTGCAGGAGAGGTGTTATGGCTGGGGCGTTTAGCCAGGGATTTTCCGCGGTGGATAGCATTCACGCCGGGGAATAAGAGTAGTGCTAAACAGGAAAAGAAGAATGTGGCAAGTAAACGCATTTTTTCTGACGGCGGATTCTGGTCTCGCCACACGCCCTTGCTTTTCTGGAACGGGGGAGTGGTGGGAGAAAGAGAGAGAGAGTAAGAACGCACACTAGAGGGAGGGAAAGCCTAATTATGAGTTTATATATGTCATGGAGAAGCCTGTGTCTCGGAGTTTGTATTATGACGCGTTGAAAAAGAGGGACAAGACGCGTTATTCAACGTTCGGACGTTTTGGACCGGGGGAATACTGGGTTATCATCATTGCGACACTGACTGTCCTGAAACTGCAGTTTGTTTACCATAAATGGCAAGCAGATCAATGTTGTTCCATTTGGGTCTAGCTCGGGGATTAGCTCGGGGATCGCGGGTTACGTTTTCTACACCTGTTCTCGATTTAGGATGTGGTAGGAAGGAAGGCCTACTTGAATAAACCAGAATGTCCGCGTTGAACTGATGTTAGTGTCCATTGTACAATAAAAGGATGTGCAGTGGGCCGCATAAGTAGGCACTCTTAATACCACTCTGGTTAAATTATGATGATCGGACTTGCACGATGACCATTTGGATTCGACTACGAACTCGAAGAACGTTTGATTAGAGAGACGGGACAAGAGAGAGAGAGTTATGGTAGGTATCGCACACGGAAGTCTAAGAGTAAACAATTAAGATCGCAAAACACCTCTGTACTTATATATTCGCGTAAATCGGAAGCATGCCTACAACCGGAAAGGCAAGTTAACAAAAATGTCAATATGAACTGGCTATCTGGTGCTCACGTCCAATGCACCTCAAGACAAGGATCCGCTTATCAATCATCTAGAAGCCACATCAGATACGGTAGCGAGCGCTTGGATCAATACTTCAGCGTTGGCAACGAGCGCTCCAGATGATGGCTGCTCGATAATTGTATTCGATGTGCACCACTCCTTGAGAGCAATAGCAGCCTGAGTGACACCATTGACGCCGTCTTGAACTTCAGCAAGTCCTAGAGCCTGGACACAATGGCACCCGTTCAAAAAATTCCCCAGCAACACGTTGACGTCAACGAGAGCCTCGAGATTTGCCAAAAGTTCAGGGACCGTCAGGGATCCGAGAACGTTTGTCATCGCGCGCACAATGCCGCCCAGCATACTTTTATTCGGAAGACCAGGAGTCGGCAGTGATGGGATACTGGGAAGGAGAGAGGGAGCAGCGAAGGTTTTTCCTTGTAAAGCAATGATCAACTGGACGAGCCCATCAATCTTAGTCTGTAATTCAAGGTTGGCGGCAACGCCCCCGACGAGATCGAGTTTCCCAGTGAGTTCGGCAAGGAGGGCATCCAGATCGAGATCGATATTTCCGAGAACGTTAACGTCGAGGTTGATGCTGTTTTTGAGGTCAAGGGCAGCCTGACCAACGGTATCGAGGATTGTTACGAAGCTACCAAGGCCCATGCCTTCGATGCAACCACAGTTGGTGAGTGTGCTTGCGACTATGGCATTTACGTCGACGAGGGCGTTAATATTGGCGAGGAGGGCAGGAACGGTGGTGGTCCCAACAAGGTTGACGGTGGCTTGTACAACAGCACGTGCGAGACTCGCGTCAGCCGGGAGTTCCGGAGTCCCGATTATGGGAATGGGAATAGGCGCTGAGCCTTCGCTAGGAGGAGGGAGGGTGGCACTGTTACTCAGATCAAGGACAAGCTGCCCGAGGGCTGAGATCTTGCCAATAACTGTAGCGTCAATCTGAGCAATCACGTCGACATCGGCGAGGAGACTTGCTTGAGAAGTGAGGTGAGTCAGAATCTCAAGAAGCCCGTCAAAGCCCAGGTCAATGGCGAGGTCAGAAGTATTGGGGATAGGGGTAGTAATGGTGTCAGGGGAAGAGGCTTCAGGAATCACGGGAATCCCAACTGGATTTTCCTGACACCATCTTTGGAGGTTAAGGATGGCATACAGCAGCGCGTCCAACCTGACAACTAGGATTCCAAGTCCAAGGTTCTCCACACATTCACATCCTGCAAGTTGCTTCTTAAAATCGGTGCTGAGGTTGGCGAGAGCGTTGATATTTACGACGACATTGGCAACAGTATTGGAATTGAGGAGATTTAGGGTGGCGTCTACTGTGGACTGGGCGAGGCCGATGTAATCGACAGCGGGGGTATTCGCGGGAACTGGAGCAGAGTGAGCGACCTCGTGGAGGGTGACGACGAGGTTAGCAACGCTTTGGATTTGGGTGCGAAGGTCAGGGCTAGGAGAGGCTACAGTGGAGAGGACATCGCGTCTCTGATATGTGCCTAGCCTCAGTGGTCCAGAAGAACCGGTGTTGGGGATAATTTGTTGCACTAGAGATGGTTTTTCGACACAACTACTTTTGTCAACGCTAGGTTCCTGACCATCCCTGCACCGTGATATGACACATTGGGAGTTTTCACAGCCTGAGCTAACGACGCCAGGGAGCCGACCGCACTCAGTACCTGTGACGGTAGATCGATATGGCTCATGAAAAGGATGGGGAGTGATGCATCCACCACCTGAACCAGTCATGTCAATTCAGGAGATAGATATTAAACCAGGAAACTCTTACAGCTGTCAAGGGCGACGCGAGTGTCGACACACTCAAAATCTAAGGTCCCTTCTCGACCGGCAATACCACAGACAGATTCATTGCGCTTGCAAGTTAATTTGGCCTGGACAAGAGTGCTAATCGGTGTACTGCGTTTGCGAGGAACAGGTACTTGTGTGCCACAACCCTATATCACGACGACCATTAATTGATTTAGGGGTGCAAGAAGATGGTATTATCTTACATTGGGAAAGTCACCACATACACCGTTACATTCCATGTATGGTGCCTCACAAACGCAGGTGTCCCCAACCCGGGTATAGTTCTCTTCACATTCGAATGCACATGGTTCCCCAACCTGGCAAATACGCCTTGCATTGGTCGGAAGAGTGCACGTTTTACCATACGGGTTCAACTAAAGAAAAATGCCATCAGGGAGGCTCTCGGTAAAGAGATAATTGGGACTTACGGGCGTGCCGATGTAGAGAGTAAGCTGGTTCATTAGTATTTACAAATGTGATCAGAACGCCAACAAAATATAACACTCACGACCTGAGTGAGCAATGTAGAGACCGTGTTTCTTCCTAAGAGACCGATGAGAATTTGTGCCTCGGCACTACTATCAAGCCAGATGTTCAAATCCTAGATATAAAATTAGGTGAACGGTGCCTTATAACAATAAAGTTGGTCGGACACATACTTTGAGGCACAAGCATATTTTGAGATCAGCATATAATTCAGGATTCAAGATTCCGGTGAGGATCGCGAACAGTTGGCCATCGATAGAGATACAAACATCAACGATGTCGCGACGGTACTTGAACTGGCGCGATGCAAGTGAGCGGGCGACGGAAGTTTTGGAGTTGCGAGCAATATTAGGACGCGGAAACTGGGCTGCAGCAATGGACGGGATGAAGAGCGCCGCAAGGGACGAGATAACGAATGTGGTTACAAAACGCATTGGACCAGAAAGACCAGACGTGAAGTCTGAGTGGTAGGTAGTCCTTTTATAGATAAAAACGAGAGGCAAGTTTGTGGGGCGTCCAGACACTGCTGGAGGGCTTTTATATGTCTCGGGGAACTGATTGTGTGTCGGAGTGTCGATGATTGGAGGCACCAAAGGTAGAATGGCATCAGAGACGCCCTGGAGGAATACAGAACTTTCAGGTCTGTTCTGCATTCAGTCGAGTGATTGGAACAGAGGCGGGACCAAAATAGTATGGAAGCCTCCATAAAAGGAATACTGATCGATCGGCAGGGCTTCTTTCTTGCTCTATCAGGAGACGGAGATAGGGAGAAGGCCTGCTTACGGCTATATCTCCGTCCATTTATTTTCCGTCCATCGACATTTAAAAACATTTGTACCGTCGCAGACCATAAAAGGTGTGGAGGAGGAGATCGCGGCTTGACGGCGGATATCATCCAACTTTGCACTAGGATGTGCCAACTTTGCTGTATCCTGCAGTTTCGTAAATTTTATCCGAGTACAAGCGTTTATGGGTTTGGTGAAAGGAAGATCAAAAATGACTATTGCCCGATACGACGTAAAATTGACCATAAATGTTGGCATGTACAAGAGAATGGAATGTTTCATAAAGTGTGGACAAATGGACATGGACCACACGGTTAGAGTAGGTGAGATTGGTGGAGCAACAAGGTGGTATCCGTTGACTGTAACCCTATGAGGCCGAGCCTAATCTAAGCCTAAGAGATTGGTCAGAACTTTAATGACACCATGTTGACTAAGACGATACAATTCGGTGGTTACATACCCAATTTATCGCAAACTACACACTAAAGCCCGGCACCAGTGGATGTATCTGGAGGTAGCGTCGGTCTTGGGCTCGAAGAAGTAGTCGAGGCAATTGGGCCTGGGACAAGGCCTGTGAGCCCATTCTGCAAAGGCAAGGATAACAACGCTGATATTGGTGATTGAGTATCCATTGCTGAATTCACTAAGCCTTCCACTTCATCTTCGTCACTGCTTCCACCGTCCGGAGATTCCATCCCCACATCACCGTCCGCGTCCTCCCCGCCCTCACCCTCACCATTGCTATCGTGCAGATCATCACCCCCTTCATCTCCGCCACCCCGATTGTCCTCCATGGCGCTCTGATGCATGCGCGTTCGAGGATCCCATTCCAATTCTTCTGGCTCTTCCACCTCGACTTCAACTCTTTGTTTCCAATCAAATTTTTCCTTCAACATGGCGACGGCCCTCACGGCCCGTTCAATGCGTCGATCGTGGGCGCTTCGAATTTCTTCACACTCCCGTAAAACATCCTCGTATTCCACTTTTCCGCGTACTGCACCTAGTCCGTTTCCAAAACCAAAACCACTCCCAGTCATGTCCCGAGGAGGAGTTGGACCCGCGCCACCAAGGACAGCGATTGAGCCTTTGGTTGTCATATGCTCAGCGATCCGCCGCACGGTCTCATTTTCCATCCGGAGTACATCTAAGGTCTGCTGATTTCGCAGTAATGGCGCGACTTCACTATCCATCTGCGCGTCTGTCATACCTACACTTGGATGGAGGACAACCCTCTCCAGCGGATTACTTGGACCCCCTGAACTGCCACCATTGAATGTCCTACCAGAGTTTAGGTTTTGGTTCCCGGCGAGACCTAGGGAGAAGCTATGCGTCTGGGATAAGAGAATGTTGTATTTGCTCAGGATATCAGGCCAGGCAGGCATAGCCGCCTGATGCCCATTTTCGATTGTGCGTTGCAGGGCTTGAATGGAGTCAATAATTTGGTTCGCTTTGAATTTGAGAGACTCGAGCTGAGACACCGGAAGTGGAGAGGTCGTGACATGAGCCAATGAATTTGACGTTGATGATTCTGGCAACGAAGAACTCGCATTCGCCAGTATGGTATTAGCATTAGTCGTATTCATCGATGAAGACGATGAGTAGCGTTGCCAAATAAGATTCTAAACAGCAACATACATGTGACATGTCATCAAACAACCCAGGCTGGTTTCGATTTCAAGTTGGTTTCCATCAACGTCTTTAAATTTCTCTTTTTTACCCCTCCTTCTGCAGAAAGTTTTCATGCTATCAGTGCTAAACATCCGGCTTGCAGCTAGGATTCCACTTCTAGCCAAGTCCGCAACATGTCATGTTGCGCGTCCCAACCTCGCGTTCCGTCCCCCGACGCGTTCCTTCTGGTCGTCTACCCATGTCGAAGAACCTCCAAAGCCCCCAGTGACGAAAATCGAAGTCGAAGGAGTTAAGCCAGAGAAAAAGAAACGCGCTACCAAAGCTAAAGCTGGTGAGAAAAAACCTAAACGAGGTCTGTGGGTTGGAAATTCAAGTTTCTGTGTATACTCAGAAGCTTTCAATTAGTGGTCATTCCAAAGGAGGCGAGGCCTCCAAAAGGTCCCAGCTCGCCTTATATCATATTCTTCAAAGATCAAATCGAGGAGATGGGTATCGTGGGCAAGGACACTCTGATGGCAATGGCGGTGAAGGCGGGTGAGAATTGGAGGGCCCTTTCGGATGAAGAAAAAGCTGTCAGTATAATTCAAGTTCATTTATAACGTTTGACCTGCCAAGATCGTGCTGACCGTAATCCATATTTTCCCCCCTCAGACCTATACGACACGGTACAGGGCCGAGCGCGACAAGTACAAAGAAGAACTTGGAGAATGGTTCAAGCAAGCAGACCCCTCAACTGTCCGCGAGCTCAACAAAAAGGCGAAGCGAAAGCTACGTGCACCAAAGCTGCCAGGCGAACCAAGAAGACCACCAACAGCATTCTTCCTGTTCGTAAACGGCAAACAGTTGGATCCTTCATACTGGCTCATTTCATTTTATTTCTTAGGTATTTACAGGAGCGCAGGGACCAGCAGACTAGTATTGATAATGCCATTGCTATGAGAGATATTGCTATCGAAGCGGGCAAGGGGTGGAGAGACATGACTGCAGAACAGAAAACAGTTGGTTTTCACCATGATTTATGTTTTTTCTAGTTCCTAACCTACCTTCATTAGCCATACAAAGAACGGTTTAACCGCATGTTGGAAGAGTATTTTAAGAAGAAAGCAGCATACTCAAGTTCAGAATGAATTCTCAAATATCTCTCTCGCCTCCCATAATGTCTGTTTTCTTCATACCTATTATTCCGTTAGTAAATATTGTACAAACAACCTACCAATGATCATGAATCACGATTCGCACCGGAGCATCGCTCTTTCCGGATTCTCATAACTTAGACTCGTACACCGACGCTTCAGCCTTTGAATGCGACGTTTACACCCCCCGGTTATGTACTTTGTCCGTTCATTCAGGGGACTCAGCCGTGGAACAATACTAACTCGTCATTAGAACAGTATATTGGATAGAATTGGAACCTTGATACAATTGCAAGTAGGCATCTTTAGTCTCCTGGCGTGTCAGATATTTTGGCCAACCAACAATCATTTAATCAGACCGAGCGGCAAATTTTAACCAAATTCGCGACGCGTTTGTTGTGCAATGCTTGCTCTGTCGCGTCCCTCTACTTACATCATGTGAAACCTCAAGCTCAAGCCTCGTGCCACCGCCACAACGACCACGACGATTACTTATAGCTACTTGTGAGGGAATCAAAGTGTAAAGAAACCCAGGACACCTTTCTCTATTATATAGCTAACAAAATACCTATACAGATATAACTAAACATTTCGTCCCTCAGTAACATGGCGCATCTTTCAAAGCCTCCACACACTTTCCCAGTGCCTCCTTTGCCCAGAACCGCTTTTGCTCCACGAACGGCTCTTCGCCCTCCACGGATGCCACCCCGTACTTATTCAAGACCAACAAGCCCAAAAAGAACGTATACCACAACCTCTTCGTCTTCTGTCGCGGAAATACAGTTAACTGTCCCCCTCCCCCTCCTATATACCCCTCCAAGAATGCATCCGTGGGCCCTTCTCCTTCCGCACCCATCATAAAACACTCTAACAGCGGGTCCCCCCACAATGCATGTGCGATATTCGGTAAGATCGCAGCAATGCCCCCCGGCGCCCTCTTCGCGGCCTCCACAGACGGGTCGACCAAGTAAATATCATGCTCGGAGCCAGTAAACCATACCAACGCCGGAACCTCAACGTCGTCGAACAGGAACGAGCCAATCGCGCGGGAGAGGTGCCCGCGGACATCCGTGTACGGTAACGCGAGACCGCGCCCCTCCACCTGTGCGAGGAGATCCTCCAGTAGGCCTGTAAAAGTCTCCTGCCAGCTGTACGATGACACGGGAGGCTCCGCCCCACCGGGTTCGGGGCGGCCGAACCAATCGTTTTGTACGCCGCTGTGGAGCTGACCCATAAACTTCCCGAGGAGGAGGTCAATCAGGATGGTGTCGTTCGTGGAGAGGGCGCCTGATCGGCGCGCATCAGGGAGCGACACGATATCGGCGGCGGAAAATGGACTGAGGGGGGAGAGGAGGTAATGATACGGGACAAGTTCGAGTGAGGTATCAAGCGTCGACTCGAGGATAGGAATATCGGTCTGTGTGCGAATGCGCGTCAGCAGTTCAGCGGCAAGGGGTAGTGAATTATCATGATACGTCCGCGTCCCGTTCGTCGGACGTGATATCGTGATGAAACAGCAACATATCTGTGGATATTCAGTTCCAGGCGTTTGGAGATCCACTACGTATGTTTTAGAATCGAGCGTATGGCTCAAGGTACGGCATGAGTCACGCGAAATGATATTAAGGCGTTGATTGCGACATACCTGAAGCCATGGTTCCTTAGTTCCGTTAGTTTAACGACCGTTGCCTGAGCATCAGAGAAGTCCTTGTTCACGATACGCTGGACTTGTTCCACGGTGATAGAGGTAACTTCCCCCAACAGCTGTTCGGTGGCCATTCCGTAAAGTGGGTTTGAATGAGCGAGCCGTGTGGTCAGTCACAATCCAAATAATCTCTTTCCTAGTATCTGAAAGATGAAGGTCAAGTACTACGCAAGGCGCGAGCACCTGTGTAGCAACTTGACCAAGATCTAGATCTGGATAGATTTCGCACAGACAGAAATCGAAGTCCGACATTCATGGAGGATTGATACCATTTTCCTCATGCTATATGCTCTTGCGTTTGTCAAAAATGACTTTCGCGGATCCTATATTAAAGTGCTGCCCGCCCTGTCCTATTGTTTGCCACACGACGGAACCACTTATGGAGTTACTGACTTAAAAAAAGCCCCACGCATTCATAACTCTGAAGCGCGTAATCGATACCTCTTTACTTTTATGTTCGCTGCCGGTACCACGATCGTAGCATCTCACATGGATACTCCACGTTGTTAAAAAGACGTAGTACTCTAATAAAAATTGTGATTTGTATATCTCATAATTTAGTTAAACATAATCAACTCATACATATAATTCTATACACATCAGAGCTGTTAACCAATTTGTTTAACATGATTCACAGCTTCGCCTTTTCTCTGCTTCTCGCTCTGTTCTGTACCCTCCGGAGAAACTGTTGCGGCTTCTTCTTTATCTCCGCGCTCCTCCTCTTGACTCGACTTCGATGATGATGTTTCGTTTGTGTCTTCAAGAGGCGGGCTTTTCTTCTCTTCGGGGGTTGCGAATGGGTCGTCATCCTGGCCCAGCAACCATCAACATAAAAAAAATAACTCTCGCCAATGGGCTCAAGACCTACATCATTTTCCTTCTCCTTGCGCTTGAGCTCACCCGTCCTACGATCCTTCCCGCGTTCAACAAGCTCATGGTTTTTTGTAAGCTTGCCCTTGACCTCCTCTTTCAGCCCCACCACTTTATCCGTAAATCCCTACAACAAGACCAAAAAAGTTATGTAAGTATCTGAAGGTTGTGAACTCATACCCACTTACCGCCCCTTGATTGTAGTTTGGTCCATACCCCACCTTCCCGGCATGTTTCTGTTCCGGATACCCCTCGTCTAAGCCAGGCATTGTTTCAGGGTCTTTGGTGGTATCACCATTGGTGTGATTGCCAGGTGATGACCCTATATTTGGAGTTGTCGCAGAGCCGACGGCAGAAGGGTGCACACCAGTCTGCTTGCTTGGGAGATCCGAAGATGCGTGGTTTCCTGTTGGCGCGGTGGACGAATAGTTGTCTGGGTGAGCACGGTGTGCGTCAGTTTTGTCTGTAACCCTTTAGTATGGGGATCATACACATACCGGGCCCGTCCCTAGTATCTGCACCACCATTGATCTGTGTTCCTGTAAATCGAAAGCATGACAATTTGAAGATATATATCAGAAGAGGCCTAAATCGCACTTGAGGCTTGTGGAGATGTGATGTTGGTAGACATGGCGTTGAGTCTGGGATCAAAATAAGGGATTTGTCGCCAATGGTGTCCTTTATACGCCTCCAAGGAGGGATAGAAGTATGACGCAGTATGACGTGTAAAATATAAATAGAACCTGTCGGTCTATTTTTTAGGATTGGTGTCCGCACATAATTAATTATAAGTAGGGGGGTCTTTTTATCTGCATCCCGTTTTGGAGACGCTGCGTGTCGCGATCTGGATATTTTGGACGTTCACTATTTATTTGAAGGATAAAAAGTTAAGGTATACCCGTTGTTGTTATCAGATTAATCGGACATCGTGAAATATTGCTTTTATCACGCGAGGTGACGTCGTAGATGACCCACAAAACAAGGTGGTTGTAGCAATCAACAGTTGGAGCTTTAGCAGGCAGGTTCCCTGGAGTGGGGAGAATGAAAACAAGTTGCATGTGGCTGTGTCGTTGTATTGACTTGATTAATTCAAAGATAATACCGGCCCGCGTCCAGCCTTGTTTGAACTTCGAAGTTGGTGGGCTAACTTTCCTTGACTGGCGCTCCCGTCGCGTGTGTATCATATTGCCTTCTTGAATGCCTCTTATTTATTTCCCATCCTCAATGGACGTGGCTTGTGCGCGGAAGATCAAGGACCCAAGGTGACATGTCTTCTTCGAGAGCGTGGAGAGCTTGACACAGATTCGAGCAATAAGCAACAAGATTCTGACACTCTGGTTCTCTTGAGCATGTGGAGTAGCTCAAACACATGGACAATTCTCTGTAGAGAGTGCGAGATGGGGCGATAATCAGGAGAGAAGAGCGAAGAAGCTGGGGACATGAGCACGTGCGTATGTATCCATGTATCACCAGGCTGGTACGCGTTGTATTTAAAGCTAACTGCTCCAATGATAGTTAAGGTGTATATCACCAGCACTACTCTCTCTAAATGCGTCCCCAAGTGCATACGATAGCATTTGTTTTGGCCCTTTCAGCAGCCAAAACAAATGCTGCTACGAACCTCACATCTCTTGTAAACCTTTTCATTGGTACTGCCTCCGGCGCAAATGGTGGTAGCGGCGGGAACTCCTTCCCAGGTAGGTATTAAAACTGTGCAACGCGACAATACTGTTTAAAATTCTTGATACCACAGGCGCAGCGGTCCCACACGCGATGGTCAAAGTCAGTCGTTGACCATCTTTGTTACGTTGCATATGCTTAACCCTCTTGCTTAGGTCGGTATAGATGTCAGCACAGCACCCCGCCAAGCTGGATACATTGCTGATAACTCGTCCATTACGGGGATCTCGCTCATGCACGACGAAGGCACTGGAGGGAACACCAATGGCGGCTACGGGATATTCCCTCTTTTCCCCCTCACGAACTGCGCTTTCGCGTCCTGCCCTGTAGGGCTTTCTGCTAGGCAAGCTCTACGTGCAGCTGGAGCAGACGGTGAGATTCATAACGGGCATGGGATCTTCCCCCCTTGATACTGTTTGTCTAGCTGCACGTCCAGGTTATTTTACTACAAAATTCGTCAATGGGATTCAAACAGAAACGACTTCAACACGGAGAGCTGGATTAATCCGCTTTACCTACCCTTCGACTGCTTCTCCGAATAACCATGTGGTTGTGGACCTCACGAACGACTTGGGGCGATCCTTCGAGGGTGGGAGTATTACAGTTTTGTCTTCCGGACGGGTCAAACTCAGTGGTACATATCTTCAGGTACATATCTTCCCCATTTCGATCCTTCTGGAGCTGAATGTTCATAGAGTTATGGCACGGATAACTACACAGTATTCGGATGCTACGATTTCAACGCGACCAACCTCCAGGCAACTGGGACGTACCGTTCTGTTTCAAGCAGTAGCCCGACAAACATCACCATCAGCCCAAATGTAAACTCACTCAGCTTCCCTTTTACCTCTAGTGTGAACCGGATCCAAGCCGGTGCCTTGCTATCGTTTAATAAATCCACCCTCCTCGCACGGTTTGGCGTCTCATTTAAGAGCACTGACCAGGCATGCACCAATGCTGAGGAAGAAATACCGAACTGGGATTGGGACGCAGTGGAAACCGCTTCACGAACCAAGTGGGAAGACGTTCTTAATCGGGTGTCGACAGACCCGTCAAAGCAGGATGCGAATGTGTTGACATTATTCTATTCCTCTGTATGTGGATATTTTCGAACAGTAATATCTTCAATTGACCCAACACTGCCAGCTTTACCGCGCTTCCCTGGTGCCCGCCAATTTGACTGACGAGAACCCATACTGGACTTCAGATTACCCTTTTTATGATGCGCTATTCTGGTGAGGGCACCATGCACACGGGCTTCCCAATCATGTTATTGATATATCGATTTATCCTAGTTCCTGGGACACGTTCCGCACAGTCCACCCCCTCCTCTCTATTACCTCTCCCCGCGAATGGGCCGAAATTGTCAATGCTTATGTCGATGGTTGGAGAAACACTGGTGAGAAAAACTCCCTTGGTTCTGCACAATCAGCTAACCACCGACAGGATTTATTCCGGAATGTAGAGCCAACACCAAAGCGTAGGCATTCCTATTTCGTGTTCAAAAATGAACTCCTTGCTTATATATCTCAAATGTAGTGGTTACGTTCAGGGTGGGAGCGATGGAATGCCCATTCTCGGCGATTTTGCAGTGAAGTACGGGGCTCGAGCACAGGAGCTCGGCGTTCCTACCAATGACCTTTATCAAGCCCTAGTGGACACTGCAGAAAATACAGTATGTCGGACACATAAATTCATTCCGCCGCCCCTCATATTTCCTCCCACAGCCCCCAGATTGGTATCGAGGTCATTTCAAAATTTCCTGCATCTTTGGTGTAGACTTATTCAAGTGTCTGAATAGTTGGAAGGCAAAACACGGCGTGGAAGCAATTCGGGTTCATCCCGACTGCATGGGTAGATCCCAGTGGTTCCACGGGATTGGCGACCAGGGAAGCATCACGGGCTTTTGAAGTAAGTACCAGTCTCGTCGTCCAGATCTATTCAGCCATTATATCCTATAGTATGCCCTTGGAGATTTTGCAGTCCGCCAAGCCGGTATCGCACTGAAAAAATCGACTTCCGACATTACGAAGTACGCCAACCGGTCGATGAACTTTGTTAACATGTGGGACCCAAGCGTTACCTCGGAAGGATTCTCTGGCTTTGCTCAGCGTCGATTTATCGTACGTCCGCCCCGTAGATCGCACCATAGATGTGGCTTATTCGTTTCGCAGAATGGTTCCTTCGCATTCAGCCCCCCAAATGCATGCTCGCCGGTGGACCCCGTGGGACATTCTTGTGCGCGCGGAGATGATAATAATGTAGGCTTTTACGAATGTAAATACCCGACACAAAAATTTCATTATACCTGCTCACCAACTTATTCTCAGCCTCCTCATGGGAAATGAGCTTCTTTGCCCCTCACTCCATGTCAACCATCATCAAACTCATGGGAGGGACAGCCACATTCCTCGACCGAGTGTGGGCCTTTTCCGCCTGTACTACTATTATTTTTTTTACCCTGCCCTTAGAAACACCTACTTCACCAAGGGGTACTTCCAAGCCGGCAACGAACCCTCCTTCGAAATTCCCTGGGTCTACCATTACGGAAATAGACCCGATCTGAGTGCTTTACGTGTCAGAGATGTTATCTATAAGAATTTCAACACAAAAATCAACGGGTATACATTTTACCGATTCAGATAGCAGATGGTGGCGCTTACACACCCTACTCAGTCTCCCCGGGAACGATGATTCGGGCGCCATGGCTTCCCTACTTGCGTTCCATATAATGGGCCTCTATCCTGTTGCGGCCTCAAAGCAACTACTCATCGGTTCGCCTCTTCTTTCCTCATTCACTATCAACAACAATTTTTTCAACACCCAAACGACGTTTACGGTAAAGAACTTTGACAGCACCACACTTGTTGCGGCTCCACCGGTTGGTAGTAGGATCTACGTGAAAAGTATCACCATCAATGGGAATATCAGCCCCAGCCTGTGCTGGGTAGATTTTGATGACGTCGTCGGTGGGGGAGAGATAGTCATTGAAGTTTATGGAGATGCGACTGCGGCCGCTAGCGCCGGGTGTGGGAGTGCTCCGAACGCCCTCCCTGATTCGCTAGAGACGGGCGGGTTCTCGTAAGTTTTTCTCACCACCTTGCACATTCTGGTGTATTTCCACAAAGTGGACAATGGAAAACGAAATGATTAACGGGATCAACGATTACATGGTACAGGCTAGTGTATCAACGGGGTCTGTGGCAACGATGCGGCTACTTATTTAGTTCCGCGCCTCTCGCCCTCAATTCTTCTCGAGACTAGTGAGGGATCATAAGGTCATGAGACGATATGACCGGTCATTAACACTTACAAGGGGTTCTTCAAGGTTATTCATGATCTGCTGGCTAGGAACATGGGGGTCCCTTGCATGATGAGCAGCCATCGGATCGCTTGTGCCCAAGCCCCCTCCTGGTTGATTTCCGCGCTGTAGATCAGCGGGATCATTGGTTTTCTGGACAAAATATCAGCTCATCTCAGAGCAGCCTTGACAACAGTTCTTACAGCAGGATGAGGCTGGATCGAAAATGACTGCTCCCCAGATGTGGTGCTTGCAGACTTGTCGTGAGACCCGCTTTTGCGGTTCATAGCCTTGCTCTTGAGCTTATTGAAGAACGAAGACATCGGTGTTTAATGTTTAAGTAGAGCAGGCGAATAGGACTTTTCAATAATGGTGTTGGGTGGGAGTGGAAGTGGTGGGATTGTAAGTACGAAAGAGTTGGTTATAGGCTCCTTATAACCACCTGCGGGGCTTGTCAGCAAATGACTAGGTCCAGCTGTGCAAGTGTGCTCTAATTGTAATAGCCCCTATTGTTTGATGATGTCATACTTTTAACTCCCTTCATGGAGCGTGCAGTACTGCATGATGTTTAAGGTACTCAAAATGCGTTCATGATTCAGTAACTACATATATATTCAAGAAAAAGATGAAATCGAAATCAAGATTCGTACTTCTCCACCAAATGCGTCTATAATTTCATTGCATGGATCCGGACATCATCTACAAAGGATCGTGAAATTTGGCTCAATAGTCGTTAGCAAGAGGATATTCACCTTCTTGAACTCTGGAAAGGTACAGAAGTATCAGTTCATCGATCGAGCATGGAATCAAGGGAGGGACGTACCCGCGAAACTTATCTCCCCATCATTATTCTCATCTGCCTCCCTTATCATTTCATTGATCTCATGCGTCGTCAAGTTCTCCCCTACTCGGAATTGATGAAAAAATAACAATAGGAGGTCTCGAAACACCCACCCAAACTTTCCATGACTTGTTTCAACTCGGCGACGCTGATGGACCCACTTCCGTCCTTATCAAAAACCTCAAAAGCCAGTCTCATTTCCTCCTCCTCATCCCCTTCCTTTGATTGTTTCACCATCAGAGCAAGAAACTCATCGAAATCGATGATGCCGTTGCGGTCAATATCGACCTCGTTGATCATGTCCTGGAGCTCGGCCTCGGTCGGGTTCTGGCCTAGAGAACGCATTACCGTCCCCAGCTCATGACTGCTGATTGTGCCATCCTTGTCTGTGAACTGGAATGAGTGCTGGCAGACGAATAGTGCAATCGCTCTCACCCTTGTCAAAGAGCGAAAATGCCTCCCTGAACTCTATAGACCGTTCATCAGTGATCGGAATCACAGGTTGTAAGTGAATACGCACCAGCGATCGTTTCTAACGTTTTTTTTGCACTTGCGGTCAGCTAACAAGCAACATCAGAAGTTGACCGGAATCACATACCATCTGGCTAAAGGATGACGTCAAGGATAAGCTCGACGGCGCTGAAAGGCGGATACGAATAGTAGAACATACCAAAGTTGCACGAGACATGTCTGGTATTGTCTATTGGAGGAGGGTATTGTGTAGAGAAGGAGAAGATGGGTGTTTGTTAGGAGTTCAAGAGTGCTCTGGGCAGACTATTTATACTGCACGGGATCTGCCCATGAAAAGACACAGGAATCGCTATCGTCTCCAGGTACATCGAGGTTAACGGTCAGGGCGAGCACCTATGACGTTTTTCCAGCATTTAGCGAATTTAGCTGTGTCGGTGTACGCTGCACAGCTCTATTTTTTTTAGCGGACGTTGTCGGCCTATCCGAAGTGGCGGTGTTATTCTATTGGAAATACGTACAGGTGACGCAAGTGTCAATGCAGTCCAGGTCACCTTCCTTTCATTATCCCAATACTGATTTCGACCGCTGGCGTAACATACATGGATAAGATATAGTAGAGTTACAAAGTAAACAACTTCTCGCTTCTTCCTGTCCCTGCATACCATCGATAAGATAAGGCTGATCGATCAAAAAGCAGAGATCATTTGGAAAGCATCATCTAGATTAAAAATGAAATTAGTGGTACTTTTGGGAGAATGAAATGTAATTGTACCTTTACGAATTCTATCACATAGAACGGTGTGTAAATACAACGCCCCCAAACCTATAAAACAACATACCTTCGTAGTTGATCTGCCCGTCCCCGTCAACATCGGCCTCTCGGATCATCTCATCGACTTCCGTATCCGATAGTTTCTCTCCTGCAGACCCAACATGTGGTTAATGGGAAACTCAAACGTGGTTGTTCCGACGCACCAAGGTTTGTCATGACATGGCGCAACTCGGCAGCACTGATGTACCCATTACCATCCTTGTCAAATACCTTGAAGGCCTCCTTGATCTCCTCTTCACTATCCGTATCACGCATCTTGCGTGCCATCATCGTGAGGAATTCTGGGAAATCGATCGTGCCGTTACCGTCGGCATCGACTTCGTTGATCATGTCCTGGAGCTCAGCCTCTGTGGGATTCTGTCCCAGCGACCGCATTACGGTTCCTAGCTCTTTAGTGGTAATCGTGCCATCTCCGTCTATCCTGGGTGAGACATGGTCAATAACAGGCGCGAGAAACATCCACCTTTATCGAACAAGGAGAAAGCTTCTTTGAATTCTGTTCGGTGATTCGTTTAAATTTCAGTGTTGGCGCGAGGTGCAACAGGTACGCACCAGAAATCTGCTCTGGAGGGCAAGTGCCGTGTGGGTTAGATCCCGAACCGAGAAGCGGGCGTCGCTTGAAATAAACACACCTTCGGACTGTGAAAAGTGTCAGTTATGCATTGGTTTCCTGGTGCAAAGGCTATGAGTGAACACTTACCAATTGGTCAGCCATAGTGTAAAGATCAAGTTGGGCGGAG
This sequence comes from Collybia nuda, assembly GCA_015584075.1. NCBI lineage: Eukaryota > Fungi > Basidiomycota > Agaricomycetes > Agaricales > Clitocybaceae > Collybia > Collybia nuda. The sequence continues at coordinate 157,828 of MU150244.1, forward strand.
GGTTCAGGTCCCTTGAGTTCAAGAGGGAGCACCGATTGTGATCGCGGCAATCGCCGCTCGGAGACGCCTTGTGCACGTGGATATACGAGAAGAGAACAACTTGAACCCCACTTTCAACTCTGTTGTATTGATATTGACTCCTGACGTCCAACCAATCTGGCAGCGAGAATGGTGGATTGGGATGACTGTGACCACTGCCAATTAAGAACTATATTGATTCACGATCAAACAATTGAGCTGTGCTCAAGCTAACACTCCAAAACGCTAGAGCGTCAGCTTTCGTCTTTTCAAAGTCTTTGTAAAGACGAAACCATATACAAGACACGATTTTTCTCACTCATTTGCAACTCGCTTCGTGGGAGATCCGTGGACACCGGTCGCATCGTGGAAAACTTTCTATACTCGCAAATGACAGGCCCAGACATGTGCGCCTTATTCAGTTTGGGAGAATGTATTTTAGATGGAGAACAAGTAAACACTACTTTCATGCGTGCGCCTATCTACCCTGACCATTATATCTAACCTACGTCGCTCTTTCTCTTCCCAGTTCTCGTGATCACGATAATAAGGCTTCGTGGGCGAGCCTGAATCCCAGATCAAGAAGAATTTGTCGACGTATTACCGCTGGTCGTGCTGGCAAGAACAGTTTGGTCACAATGGCAGTGTTGATGACTCTCCGTCTATGGCGTCTTGTTACAGACGGAGGCTCTTCTCTATGGTGCACAATTACCGCCTAGTTGGGCCTTAAATATCGTTCACCAGCTTTCTTAAAGGAGTTCATCCCGTTCTATATCGCATATGTGCATTTATCCTGGCGAAACGGAGGATGGCACCTTAGCTGCCGTCCCGCTTGTCATCACCATCATGTTTGCCTTGGCCAGAGTCGACGTCGCTATATTATTTCGTTTGATTCTTCATGGCATTCCAAAAGTCATTAAAGAAAATATGGACTTTCTCACAGTTCTCAACCACACATATCCCAAACCTCTTTTTTAATAACAAATAAGTGAGTCAGTGAGTTTTTTTCATCTAGAAAATGATTTATCCTCTATGTAGTTTCCTTGCTAGTGGCCTCTTGATGTGCAAATATCATCGCTTTGATGATTTTCTGACTTAAAGTTATTACCAAGGTTATCTGTGTTATGTGGTCCTGAGCAAGCGAAAGTACAGCTTGATATGCACATCAATTCTCCGATTTGCAGATACCGGTACGTTCTTATCCTTTTTCGCACCCCTCTTCATCTTACCTTTATAGTTTAGGGTCTATCAATGCCAATGGGTCAATATTTACACTCACCACCGATAGAATTGCGGGGTCTTCGTTCCGTTGGACTACTTTAGCTATCAAAGTTGTCATGACTTTTACAGCAGGTGGGTAGCATTATAATTGATGCTCTTCTGGAGGCTGAACTCCCTGATTTTGGGAAGGTATAACCATAGCCAGGTGTATCTGGTAGATTGCCTATATTGTATGACTCCTCCTATCAAAGCAAGCTGTTCACCGATGCATCATTGCCTTTATAGTGTTGTAAAACCCATTTGGTTATCAGTAGACTGCGTGAACTGATTCATTGTCTCGAAATGGGGTTGGATCCTATACACTCTATGTCGCTCCTCTAATGTTGTTTATAATCACCCTAACGCACAAGCTTGGCCTACGTAGTCATGTACCTCTCACATCAGACGCTCCAGTATACCTAATAAGTCCTCCTTGAAAATTTTCCAAACCGACTTTTTGTGAGTGTCTGGGTCGCCTTTTACAATCAATCTCAAAAACTGCCTACAGGGAATTATGCCAATCCTGATGATGGAAAAAGTCCCAGTCTCAAATAGTATTCACGATAATCGTCGCTCGCTGGCACATCCCGCTTGGAATTTTCCACGACAAGGTCTCTGAGGGTCAAGGCTTCAATCAGGTCTCTGAGGCCTCCAAAATGGAAATACAATTGACGACTATGATAAAGGGACATTTTAAATTCGACTATGTTGGACCGTCTTTACAGGCTTCCATCAGGCCTCCATCCAATGCCCGATAAACATCTCAACAGTATTGTTAGTAAGGTTGCCTCTATAACGGTCTTCCCGTTATCTTCCTGTAACAACAATAACGTACTAACCCAAATTAACGAGTTTTAAGATAATAGCAGCATTATCCGCATTGATAATGTCATTCCCCCAACTTCTGGAAGATTTTCCCAGGTCAACGGAAATGTCGCTCCCAGAAACCTTAACAATGTTATGGACCAAGAATAAAGTAGACCATACCTTTCTAATGGCCGTGCCCCATTTCTTTTTGGTAAATTCAGCTTTGGCTATGGACCTCTGTACATCCCGGTTGCTTACTCATGGAACAGCTAGATCTGTATTTATGCAGCGGGCGCCATATCTCGGTGTTGGCCTATCAAAGCCATCTCTACAACGAGGCCTGATGGTACTCCTTCATCAAAGGTATGTGCATCGGCTATCATGTCCGATAAAGCACTAGTAAATAGTCACTATCACCTATGTGCGCATCTGGCTACTGGTAACTGGCAAATGATACCCCCGCTCGCCATTCTGATCCACACCCATTGCTCTTCCCCTCAGCTAATCCTTCATGGTGATGAAACTTACTAGTCGGGTAATAGTCCATACTTAGACAAAAAAAAATCGTTGATGGTTTGCTACTCGTTGTGGAGGTATGTAAGATTGCACTGTGATGGCAGGTACTGATGACTCTGATTTTGTGATATTTTATGACAGATCGAAGTGCATAAAATCAACAGTCAAGTGCTCCTCATCGCAAATCTATCAGGTTCCACTGTCATATTTGGTTTAAGATGATACTTATAAAACACTGCCTGATAAAACACAATTAAATCATCTCTACCACCTACGCCCCAATTTACCAGCAATCAAATAGTGATACTCCCTTAGCTATTCCAACCCACAATCAGTTATTCTCTTCCCATCTCGACTAGTCCTTCATGGTGATGAGACTCTTTAATCAAATATTTCTCCCTGACCAAGTGGAAATCGTCAATGGTTTGGCAGCAGTTGTGGTGGTAAGAAAGATTGTTCCGCGATGGCAAGCGTTAATAACTGATTCTGTGGTACCTTATGACAGGTTGAGGCGCTTCTCTATGGTACACAATCACCTGCATACGCTCAGAGTTACACTTAATCGTTTTCTACAGGAATCCATCTGGTTCTGTACTTCCTTTGCGTATTTATCCTTATAAAGCATAGGAAAAAATCCCAGCTATTCATCCTCTCGGCCATCACCATAATGTTTGCCTTAACCACAGCAGATGTTGCTATTTCATTTCGCTTCTTGCTTCATGATATCCCAAGAGTTATCAAACATGAAATGAACATTTTGATGGCCCTTCTCCGCGCTTATCCTAAAACTCCTTTCTTCATTACAAACAAGTAAGTCCGTGTGATGTCATTTTTTCCTCTCGAGGGTAATCAACTTGTTTCAATTTAGCTTCCTTGCTGATAGCCTCTGGGTATGCAGTGTTCACCAACTCGACACCCCCCTGATCTGAACAATTATCAAAGGTTTACCGGTGTTACATAGTATGGGGCAAAAAAAAATACATATTGATAGGCTCAGCAATTTTGTTAGTTGTAGACACTGGTAGGTCCTACTATCCTTCTGTACATCCCTCTTTATTTCGTTCCTTATAGTGTTAGGGTATTATAATGCTGGAGGGTCAATCTTCTCTTTCCGTGGGATCGCCACCCCTTTATTTCTTTGGACCACTTTGGTAGTTAACATCATTATGACTTGTGTAACCGGTGAGTAGTGTCATGAGTCAACATACCCCCAACCATTTGGATATTTTAAACATATTTTTTGGTGTATAACAATAGCCGGTCGTATTTGGTGGGCGACCCGCACTGTCCGGCCCTTACTATCAAAACAAGCAGTCCAGAGATATACCATTGCCGTCACAGTTTTGTAAACTCCCTTCTTTGTCCTCAGGCGATGTAAGCTGACCATCCCGTCAAATACAGGATCGAATCCGGCGCAATATACTCAGCCTCTCTGATGTTATTTCTGCTTACACCACCCCATAACTACAGTGTATATATTTATACGTCCCCCATATGCCCCAAATCTGATGTTCTAATGCATATAGGTGCTTCTCGAAATCTTTCCAATTAGGCTCGTCGTGAGTGCTTTTCTATCGTACTGGTTTAATTTTTCTTGGGTGACAGGAAATGCAGGGAATCATGCCATTACTTATGATTGTCCAGGTCGAACTTGGGAAGGGTGTCAATTTCGAAGAATTCGAAAAGACTTCTCGATCATCACTGGCTGGCAATTCTCGATTGGAGTATTCGATGAAGAATTTAGGGGCCAGCGAAGCTTTACCCAGAACACTCAGAACTGAAATCCAATTGACAACTGTGACGAATAAGTATCAGGATACACCTGGTACAAGACTCTATTCTCATGTTTCTATGGAACCTCCGCCAAATGCTCAATCAACGTCCAAAAGATACCACTGGTAGATGGAGGTTTTACGAGGTTTCCCGTGTAATAACAACGATATACCACTCATCCTGTTCGTTGTAATATTGTCGGCTTCGGTTATGCTTGCTCGTAGACCGACAAAATTTTCATACAAACAGGCATAGCATTTTGGACCGGCTGTGCCAAAAAGAAAGGTCATCACCTATCAAAATTATCCTCACAACAAGATCTGATGACCCCCTTTCATCAATGACAAGTGCATCAAGCTTTAGGTGTTGATCATGCGCCGACGTCAGTCTGTTACATCAATAGGCTATAAGAATGAAGCTATTTACCCCTTTACCGCACCTTTATATAAATGGTTGCCTTCATTTCCATATGATCGCTTTCATTGTCGCTGGTCAGGAACCAGAGATATGATTTTGCCTCGGGGATTTGAAGCTGGCCCAGTTACAGTAGGCCTCCCAGCTGCAATACTGGTAAGTGGCATTCATCGTGCTCGCCTCATTAACATCCTTACAAGCTGGCTTGTGTACGATAGATAGAATCCCTCTTATACGGTTCGTGGAAATTGATTTATTAAGAGTCCACTCACGACGCTGAAACCATTGATTTGAAGGGGTTCAACTCGTCTTGTTCTGTATCTGTGCTTACATCCTCATGCAGCGGAGAAGTTCAATCCAACTAGTATTATTGTTAGTTGTCACGATAATGTTTTTGATAGCAACTGCGGACCTCGCCATATCTTTTCGCATGATCGTTGACGATCTTCAGACGGTTGCTGATACAAGTTCTAATGTTGCGCTTACGCACTTGTACCCAAAGAACCCCCTATATATCACGAACAAGTGAGTTTTATACTTTCGATGCTTGGCTGTAATTAACCTTCATGCCCTCAACTGAAGCTTCCTTGCTGACGCACTTCTGGTACCAAACATCATATAATCCGTACTATCCCTGGCGCTGATTTAAACATGTTTTCTTTCCCTCAGCTTTATCGTTGTTATTTGATATGGAAGGGCCAACGATACATTATCATAGCCTCGTCTATCTTTCTCGTCGCTGACACAGGTCAGTCTATCTTTCAAAGCGCTCCACCATGCATCTGATGACGATCATCAATTATTCACAGTTTGGGGATATAGCAGTATTGGGACAGCAATCTTCTCTCTGAAAAGTACTTTCACCTCCTTGTTCCTTTGGAGTGTGTTCGCTTATAATCTCATAATGACAATCGTCACAGGTGATTCGCAACCCTTTGCTTATCCCCAAAGAGAATAATATCACTAATCTTCACCAGCCGGTCGTATTTGGTGGATTGCGCGCGCTGGTCGTCGCCTGTTAGGAAAGCGGGCACTGAAACAGTATCATACTGCTATAGCGATCCTGTGAGCACTATCGTGCATCTGACTGAAGCTTATCTTACCTCTTCGAAGTATTGAATCAGGAGCAATATACTGTATCTCTTTACTTATAATGCTTTTAATGCCAGAAACATCTTACAAGGTATGTCGGGATCTGATGGGCCCGACAATATACGCTTACCCGCATAATCCCAGCTCATTGTTCAAGTTGTCGTGATCCGACTTGTTGTCAGTCTCATTTAAGTCTGTTGGGTTTAGATGGGGCTGAATGCACATTTTACTTAGGCGATTATGCCAATACTTATGATCGTTCAAGCTGAGCTTGGGAAAAATACTAGGGAAATTGAAACGAGTCCCCAGCCTTTGGACCATCTCCGGGACTCAAGGACATGTACCATCTTCAAAGGTAGCCTATCAGTCTCGGGAATACCCTTAGATATCGAGGAACAAGAAAATGTAGGGTATGCCTCCCAACAACCCGGTGTTATCCCAGCCGGTCCTAACACCTTAGACCGGTGATCGATCTCTCTATAGAGGCAGGCCTCGATGGTTTCGTCCCTTTTATAATAGCTGGTCACGAGTCTACCAACACCTTTTCATAGAAGGGCCTCGCTTTCCTGGTGGTTGTTTCCTGCTTACGGGTGATTAACATCGATTTCACGCGCACGCCACCTTTGGGATTCGAGTTTGGAATGAAAAATGATCGTGGAGGCTTGGCATGTGCACTATGTGCATAATTGAGAGTGTTGTTATTTAACGCCTGCTAGTTAAAGCTACAGATGGGACAATCCTCTTGATGATTACGTAGTACATGTATTGTATATAGACATACATATCGTTTGCCCTTTCCACCTAACCCCCAATCTTGTCTAACACAAAATTACTCGCTGCGGTTTTATATTTCGTAGCGTATCCTAGATGGATGATGGTGCTCGCACCACCAGCGCAGAAAAGATCTCCCGTGTCGCAGAAAGACACTATCTTCGCCGCTTGTGGCTCTAAAGTACCAGCGCGGCGGGCGAAGAGACCATTACGAGCGTTCCCAGTGCCTAGACAGGTCGTAAATGAGTGCCCGGATTCGTAAAGAAATTGCCATAACTCTCTTACCTTTTTGAAAGCTCTCCCCACGGACGTGAGCCGGATCACCCATCAAGACAACGGCTGCAACTATGACCAAATTTTAGATTGGACTCTAGAACTCTAGTTATCGGGGGTGCCCACCTTTGTCAGTCCCTGGCGCATTAGCCTGAAGTACATCTCCAGAGACGTGTGCGCCTTGGCTGTAACCCATTAACACAATTTTTGTGTTAGGGCAGGCGGCAGCCTTGGAAGCGAGCAAAGCCTTCATAGCAGAGACGCCAGTTGATTGTGAGCTCTGATAAGGAGCAAGAAGGGCGGGGTAGTCCACCGCCTCCCGGCTAACAGTTTGTTTACTACGAGAAACAACGTCACCGACGACTGCGCCGATGATGCCTTCTCCAGGACGCTCGGTTGAGGCACGTGCGGTTATAATATGAACTGCGGCGCATCCAGTATTAGGGGCAGGGATTGGACTAGCCAGCGCGCCGGTAAAGAGAGTACTGAGAACAAACAAAAGCGTCTTGTTGGAGAACATCCTGGAAGAGAAAATGAAAAGTGTTGGAATTGGGGATGAAGGCTAGCTTGAGAAATATGTCAGATTTCCCTCTGGTCTTATACTCCCTGTGGATGGTTTAATAGGACCCGATGGTCTCCCTCGAATACCACCACCCTGGTTTGGATATCAAATACCATTGTAACATGTGAGTCGAAGAGGGTAGCTACACTCGGAGTATACCAAATTAGGTTGAAATAGTATGAAAAGCCTGGATCCGCTTTGGTGGGCCCAAGGGTTTCTTCGGAAAGGCTGGTTATTGCTGACATAACGCTACTGGGGCGACATGGTGAGGATGAAAAGGGGTCTGAAATGACATAGTAGAAGATGCTAACCTCATGAAATGCGTCAAGGGAGGACGTAACTATGTTACTATCCCGATACGGAGGTGACGGTTTCTAGGGGTTCCGAGAAGATCTGCACCCGGTCAAACACTAACTGTCATTTGACTGCTCCCGATACATTTGTCGTTGCTTCCACTACGTCTTGGCCGTGGACGCGCCTGAAGAGGGGTGGACTTCAGTAACAGTTACCTAGGCATTGATTACTGGCGATTCGCCTTTTCATGATCAATGATGTTGGACAGCAGTACACTAGTATGTCAAGAGTGGGACATATAAATCAGGATGTCATAAGTTCAACCCCACTGCCCGCCGTCGTGCATAGGCCAAGAACCCCATCGTCTGTTAGCCAATACCATGGGCATAGGGCGTTATAACAAGGTGGTTATCAGGTAAACCCGGTGCTTCATGATACGGATATGCTCATTGAAGGAGTTGCGTATGTTGTTGGGCTGGTCCGTCACCCGTCTCACAATCCTACTTTAAATCGGACTTCGGGAATCAGGCTGTTTGGTTGGAGAAGGGTAGGTCGCCTTCTGTTGAGACCTTACAAGTTCAAAAGGCTTACCTGTGAGGAACAAATAGATATAATTCAAGGGACGAACCACAGGATTCTTATACGGGGTTTTTTTTTCACTCATAACATAAACCATGTCGGTAGCTTGAGGGTTATGACCCAAGTAACTGCACAACTTTGGATTCCACGTCTTTTGCAGAAAGGTTGTCGAGTTCGACGTGCTTCTCTACTCCACGTTCTACATAAAGTACATGGACTTAGAAACAACCATGAAGTTTTAATGTGGTTGACGCACCAAATCTTGCAAAAATACGGGCGGGCGTACCAGTAGCCTCACGAATCATCACAGGTAGATCAGGATTGTGTTTCTTAATAGAGGGATACTTGGACAAGATGAACTCTCTAGTAATGAAACACGAAGTAGGCATGATGCAACAGAACGATGAGCCTAAGATCATATGGGTGGAATAAAATATTACTGACCGTGCACCCGCTGAAGCAGGGCCGGATTGGGAACATAGAATACGAATCTCGCGAACGGCAGGGGACAACGCCTTGGCGAACGACATTGTGAAGCAAACAAAAAGTGGGGGGCAGACAAAGGGCTGTTATGAGAGGCTTACCGCTGTTGTCCGCGGTGAGCAGGGAGTTAACTGATGAATTACGTAAGTTATTAGTCGCGGGTTTGTTGCCCACGTTGGGTTGGAATTTGAGATCAACAAGCCCAGCCGTTGCCAACCAGGAGCCTTCAGCAACAGAAGAGCCCGCAGTTGCTCACCGTCATGGACGAGGACGAGAAACGAAGACAAGATGACTGGGCTAACAGCCGCAAGAATAGGCTCCCCTCATTTACGGAAGTCCTCTCAAGAAGAACAAGACCCCCTGTGGATCTCTTCATGTTCTAGTGCGTAATGTTGCTCTGGATGTAAAATTTCGTTTCTTATGGCGTTTTAATGCACGTTAGTCTTTTCTTGCAACGCGAGGGAGCAGAAGATATTCTTGACTTTTGGCTTGATGTCCAACAACACGAAAATCTTTGCCGTGCTTATTTCAAGGACGTGCGAAAGTCAGGTCGTACGATCAAGGAGGATTGGCCTCAGTACTGGGACTACGCCCGCCGACGAGGTTCCATATATGGTACTGTTGTTGGACTCAACCCAGATGGAGGAGGGACGAAGCGAAGTACTGCGAGCACGGGAGAAATGTTGACTGAGCAGGACAGACGCAACCTTGCCACAGGGTCGACCCCAAACGACGAGAAAGGTGGATATGGTCGACGATCTGTGAGTCCACGCCCTCCGACGGCGGGCCTGTCCGAGCACACACGCGTTGCTTCCCCTAATGACCACAATGAGGGGACTCAACCAGCGCGTTCTACAACTCCATTCTCTCTCTCAGGCCGCACACCAACTCTGTTCAACATGAGGCGTGCTTCACGGGCTCCGACTGTCATCCCTCGCTCCTCTGCTATCACCCGCCTCGACTTGATCGCCTCAGCTGAGCGTATTTTCTATCGCTACCTTTCACCAGCAGGAAACACAGTCAACTCACAAGAGAACCATGAAATATACCTCCCACCTTCCCTGAGAATCCACACATTTCCTTTGAGCAGCTCTCAGGAACCGAAAACTCAAACGGAGCTGAGTATGATGGCACAAGTTCCAGATATATTTCATGCGCAGAAGGAATATTGCTTCCGGGCAATGGAGCAAGATGCTTTCCCTCGCTTTCTACGCTCTAAAGCGTTCGGAAACCTAACCCCTATATCTGCGCTGGTGCGCCTCATCCTAGGGCTCATCATCCTCTGGATAGGATTGGCGGTCGGCTTCTCCTTAATCTTTCTGGATGTACATCCTAAGTCGAAAAGATTTTTCGTAAGTATATAAGACCCCAAATGTTCACAAAACAACTACTCACGTTCTGTGCAGCTTTTCATACCCTTCACATTTGCTGTGTTGTTCCTTGTCTCCCATCAGTATGAACTCGACCCCATTCTCGTCTTCCTCGGTCAATCCGAAACTACGCCTTTCCGAACACTCCGCATTCGCGAACCTTACGTCAACAAACTTCTACTTGGCCGCGCCATCTGGGTCAGCGTTCTGGTCGCCGTGTTTGTCACAGCCCTTACTATGATATTCTGGGCTGTGCCAGGTCACCGATTGTAATCATCCGAACAGGAAAATAATAAACCACCCAAAGACGAATGTGACCGGTAGATGTCCTGTGAGGGGAAAATGTAGAAACGGAATCTCTTTCGGTGCTTTTGACGGCCTTGACCATTACCCATTCTCTTTCATGACAATTTATGAACTTCATATCAGCTCCTCCCCCGTAATTCTTATTACTTTCTGTGTCTTATTCTATTTTTTTTTTTTGTTTCGCTTCACTTATCGCCTTGTTGTTTTTTATTCACTCCCCTCAGGATACCCCCCCGCTATTGCAGTATCTCAGACCCATCGATAGGTACAAACTACCCCGCATGCCATACCATCCTTTCATTTCCTGCGTACGCTCTCCAGTGAGGTTTTACAGACCTCTAATTTCTCCTTGTAGGTGACAATGATGGAATAAATTGATTATTGCCTTGTGTCACATGTACACAAAGGGAAAGTAACGTTGTTCTAAATCACTCCTTGTGGAGTACGATCATGGGTAATTGTCGCTAAGTACACCTCTACATACAATGAGTATTCATACATTCTATCAAGTTCCTTCTGCTATTTATGCTTCTCCATTGTACTTGCTTCGGACCCTCGTTGTTACAATGATTTTGGGACAACGTCTACCGGTCCACTTCTCAAACTGGACAAATCCTTGCGCCAATAGAACGTCAAGTCCCGGCACCGTCGCCCAATTCCCACCAGCATCCTTCGCCAACTTCAGAAGTGGTGTCTCGGCGGGCTTGTATGCCATATCGATGACAACCGCTGGACCATCCCGGTACTCAAATAACTTACTTGAAAGTGGTAAGATATTATTATCAGCAGCCATGGTCATTGCAGAAGAGGGAACGGTCGAAACGATAACAGATGGAGGCACCGCTCCTGCCGGCCACTGTTCAACGGTATCTAGGACCTTGATACGTGCATTAGGAAAAGCAACAGCAAGTGATTGGGCTTTGCTCGTTGTGCGATTGTAAAGGTAAATTATCTGTGCATTTAAAGCTTGAAGGGCATATATTGCAGCCCGAGCTGTGCCGCCTGCTCCAATAACGAGAGCTGCCTGAACAGATGGAACGCGGGCACTTATACTATCACGGATTCCTAGCCAATCGCTGTTGTCACCATATAACTTCCAGCTTGTCCCGTCTGCTGATCTTGATAAGGGTATTATAGTATTAACCGCTCCAATAGCCTTTGCAGCGGGAGAAAGCTGGTCAAGTAAGGGAATGATATCGAGTTTAAAAGGGATTGTCACTGATGCACCTCCAAAATCCGGTGCTGCGATTACCGCCCTGATTTCCTCACCAACCTCCGCTGTCTCCAGCAGTTCGTAGGTGTGCGGTAGCCCAAGAACTTCAAACCCAGCGTTGTGTAAAGTCGGGGACATGGAATAAGCAATGGGAGTTCCGAAGAGGAAGAAGCGGCGAGGAGGAAGTAGGCCTACAAGGTTCAAGGCTTCTTGGATCTGTTTGAACGTGAGTTGGCCTGGTGCCGCTTTGAACGGAAGGAGGGAATGGGTAACTGGGCTGAAGGTAGTATTCAATATTCGGGACATCTGGCCTTCAACACCCATATTGATAGCGATGATGGGTTTTGCTCGTGGTAGATTGTTGACCTTTGTCACGAACTCGAACAATTCTAGATTGTCTTGGATAGAATCCGCCTTGCCCACAATCTTGACGATATCCCCAAGCCCATGGGCAATCTCGTACTTCTCCTTAACGAGAAGGCCATTCCATTTCATTTTACCGCTCCAGTCATGGAAGGACGCGATAATCTGAGATGACCCTTTACGAGAAATGAGTTCTCGGATTCGCTTCCCAGGGAGGGTAATCTCCACATCAATGTACTCGACCCCCAAACGCAAAGCAAGTTCAAGTAACTCGAATATTTCGTCGAAGGCAGTGTCAGGGAATGAGCCACCTTGCGAGATGGTCCTCACTGTGAAGACAATCGGTATGGAAGTCACGCTTCGTAGGGCTGCGACCTGGTCCAACACGTAGGCCTTGGAGGGGATATAAGGTCCGGGTGATTCATAATCTTGCCGAAGCAGGTCGACGCGGAGCTCAAGAGCATCGACGCCCTCTGATAACTGTTCAATTTGGTTAAGCGCTTGTGTAACGTCAGGGTAGGTCAACGCAAGGAAGTAGGATCTTCGACTAGGTGCTACGTTCTGAGCTAAGTTGGGTTGCTGTCCTGTAATATGCTTAAAAAAGCGAGTAATCTCGTTGCGAGTGCCCTGCTTTGCGTCAGACGTATCGCCCACATGATTGACAAACTCATGGCTGCAGCATTCTGTGAACCATGGTTCTCGACGCCGGAAGACATCCTCAATAGGCTCCCCATAGGCAGGCCTAGCGGCTTCCACACCTAGATATTTCACTACCTCATCGATTTGCCGCATGATGTGAACCACAGGTCCTTTTTTGGCCGCGTAATCCTTTAATAACTGCCTTGCAGAGGGCGTTTCAACAATACCCCCACCGAGGCTGATAACATGTTTGGTTGGTCTCTCTGTGAGGAGCCCCTCAAGGATAGCTGTCTCTGCTGCCCGGAATGCTGGCCAGCCATTTTCGTGAACAAAGCGACGCACTCCCATTTGATGTACTTCTTCAAAATAGGCGTCAGCATCGAGGCATGTCCAAGAGAGTGTGGCAGCGGCGAGGTTTCCTACGAAAGTCTTCCCAGAACCACGCATGCCAATGAGAAGAATAGATGCGTCTGTGTTATAACTGTTTGTGCCACTCGCCGAAGCTTTTGGCGTGACACTAGCCAAGTCGACCCCTTCAACTTTAAGGCCGATCTGTGATACAGTGTGTGTAAGTGACTGGGTGAGAAAGTTGTTTTTTTTTTTCCAACCGACCTTATTTTCCAAGTCATCCCACCAATTAGGCCAGGTCTTCTCAACACATCTTTTTTCTTCGATAACGGTCTCCGATATCACAGAACTGAGTACACTGAATGCCATGGCAACTCGATGGTCATCATAACAGTGAATGCTAACACCTCGTTTCAGCTCTGATATGGGTCGTCCGATAATCTCCAGACCATCGTCGAGCTCTACGGTCTCCACCCCGAATTTTGCTGTATATAAACATCAAGAATAGATACAAAGAAATGAAGGTAGTATTCATACCAAGTTGATCCATCATAGCACGAATCCTGTTACATTCCTTAACTCTCTGATTGGCAATCCCCAGTATTCTGGTCTTCCCATTCGCGACTGCGGCGAGTGCCGTTGCAGTCAAGAAGGCGTCAGTCATGACTTCCATGTCGATCTCCTCAATAGCCACTAATTGGCCGATAGGAGGCCCTTGGACTGTTGTTGCCGTAGCAGTCTGGGTGACTTGGCAACCCATCTTCTCCAAAACCTCTTTAGCAAATCGGGCGTCGCCTTGAAGTGACGAAGTACCGATATTTTGTATCGTACACGATGTTCCAGTGATCGCAGCGATAGCCAGTGGATATGTCGCGCTGCTCGCGTCAGACTCGATATTATATTCGGTCGGATTAAGGTAGGTCGATTTTGGAATATCGTATATGTCTAGCAAATTACCAGAAGCCGCGTCCACACGCCTGGTGACATCAACACCAAACTCTTTCATCATTGCGATCGTCATATCAATATAAGGCTGGGAGATTACCTGCCCGCCGGTGAGCTCGAGAGTCACAGGTTCCGCAGCATACGGCGCGCACAAGAGAATCGAGGAGACATACTGGCTCGAAACACTGGCGGAAAGTTGGATTCTGGAGCCCTTCAGACCCTGAGGGGCGATAGAAAGGGGAAGGCATCCCTGAGACTCGAGGAATTCGATTTTACTTCCGTTCTCTTGGAGTGCAGTGACAAGAGGACCAATTGGCCTTTGCCTCATGCGAGCGTTACCGGTGATAATCGTCGTCTCCGCGTTATCATTTGGCGAAGACTGAACCAGAGTGCAGACCGTGGTAAGGAAGCGTGCAGCAGTCCCTGCGTTCCCGAGATAGAGTTCCTTGCCCTTTGCCGGCACTGACAAAGATCCTTCTCCACCTTGAACGATAAGGGTCTCTCCTCCATCTGCCCATGTAAAACTAGCGCCCTGAAACGACGACACTTGAGACGCGTTAGAGGAAAACCAGTAGAATATGTACCTTAAGGTCGATGAGAGCACTCATCATAACTTGGGTATCGTCGGAATGCAACAAATTTTTAAGTTTGCAGGTGCCCTTCCCAAGTGCAGCGAGTACAAGAGCACGATTTGATATACTCTTTGACCCGGGCGTTGCCATTTTCACAGGATTATGTGTAGGGATTCCCGACACAACTTTCGCCGCCTCGGAGAGTGTTTTTGAAATAATGGCGTCAGGAACCACGGTAGCCTTCTGCTCGTAGGTAGCTCCTATCTTGGATAGAATAACGATCTTCTTCTCAGCCCCACTGTTCTTCTTGTCGACTCTCATGATGTCGAGAAGGCGATCTACAGTAAGCAGTTTAGCAGCAGGGACACTTGCAACCCTAGGGTCCGTAAGGGAAATGGGCAAGTTGTAAGCTTTCAAACACCTCGAAAGCCGGCCCACGCCAACCTGACCTAGGATACCCATTTGCCTTGAGATTTCAGCTTCTAAGATCATTCCTACGCTGACGCATTCTCCATGTAGAATTGTAGGCGTCAGGACGGCTTCAATGGCGTGACCGATCGTGTGTCCAAAATTAACAAGGTTCCGAAGGCCCGTTTCCCGTTCATCGATAGTGACAATATGTGCTTTAACGGAAATAGAGCCTACGATCACGGAAAGTAGGAGTTCTTGTGCGCTCGATCGTGTATTTTTGGTCCTTCCTGCATTATTGACGGATGGGGACTGAATAGCAGCAAAAATTTCAGCAGAACGGGATTCCAAGGAATCGAACTCGGTTTCTGTCCAGATGGCAGCAGTCTAAACCCACAATCGTCAGGTGAAAAAATCAGATAATCATCGTAACACACCTTTACCACCTCGGCCATTCCATTCGAAAACTCACGAGAAGGGAGCGTCTCAAGGAATGCCGCGTCTATAAAAATGTATTCGGGTTGCCAGAATGCCCCGATCAGGTTTTTCCCGAGGGGCGTGTCGATTGCAGTTTTTCCACCAACACTAGAATCTACCATGGCCAAAAGTGTAGTCGGAATTTGCACGAAGCGGACGCCACGCATGCTACAAAATCCAAAATTAGGTTAGCGATGTGCTTCCCGAGTAAGACTTGCATCTCCTATCCGCAACATTTGAAACGTACAACGTAGCAGCAACAAATCCTATGAGATCGCCAATCACCCCACCTCCAAGGGCCAAGATTACAGTATCCCTTGTGCATCTATTGAGTAAGAGGAAGTCCTCAACGTTTGCCTTGCCCTCACGACTTTTCGAAGTTTCTCCGGGTGGTATTACATGGCTCATAAATCTAGGTTTTGTGGACTGTGGGAATGCTGCAATAGCGGCTTCAAATTCCTGTTCGAAAGGGGCGAGGTGGAAATTCGCGACATGGCTGTCGGTGACGAGGACATAGGTCGAAGAGGGTAAGGTGTTTAAAACTGTCTGTACAATGTAGGGGACGAGGTGAAAGCCACAATGAATGGATTCTTTGCCCAGAATTGAAACTTTGAAGACGTCCGTCGCCGCCATCGCACGAGAAAAAAAAAACAACTCGCTGGAGGATGTGGATAAGATTCGAATCTGACTCGGCGAAATTTCTCGATCGACAATATATACCACCACGTGATCAACAATAAAGGGGGTCCGAATTCCGATATTGCCGAAGTTTCGACATCGAATAGCATTGAATCTCAATTATAAAACATGTAAAGGCAGATGGCTAAGATCAAAATATGAAGACGAAGCTATGCACCAAGTACTTCCGTTTCACTAGAGACATCTAGGCCGATGCCATCTTCCTAGTCTCCACTGATAGAAAACCATTATTAACTATTACAATCTACCTCGATCCGGGAAGATGATGTGATTGGCGAAACAGCCGTCACCAAATATATGAAGAGCCATCGCCAAAGAGAGCTTATACACTGTCTTCTTTACTTTGATCCATATTCCGATCAAGGCGACAACATTCGCCATTAAAATAGTCCACACCCAGTCATACTGCCACAAACCGCCGATGTGCACTTGAGCGTTAAGTCCATTTCTGGCTCGTCAAATGGACACACAAAAGAGGAGGCCCAATACAGTCCTTGTAAAACTGATCTAAAGTACACACCCGCGGTTGGCTGACTCGTAGTTAAATGCCCGTCTAATAAATGTTTATGCAGCAACATGCTCAACAGTGCCGTCATTCAATTTAATTGTTACACTCCCATCCTGACCAGAAAGACCGAAGATCAGTAGCAAGCTGAAAAATCCCCATCATGGACTAACCTCATTTCCAAAGTAAGCAGACTTCGCCATGTGGCAGAAAAGTCCAACTTCAACAACGCCCGTAAGCATCTTGATCTTTGCCATGATCTATATTAATACCAATGAGTACGTTTTCTCTAAAAGGAAATCCAAGCTCTACCTTGTACGGCTCTTCCATAAATTTCCGATCAAACGGTGCGTCGATAACGAAGTTGCCGTTGTCAGTCACGACGGGGCCGGCTGTGAAGTAGTAGCGTTAGTTCTCACCGTATTTCAGACAAGAGTAAAGATACCTTTCTTCACCGCCATCCGGAGAGTCGCATTGGGCGATCCGATCACTTGGTGCAAATTCTGCAACACTTTTGCATAAGCAAACGGAACAACTTCTATTGGGACGCCTGGTTTGAACTAGATTCTTCGTAAGGGGTAATGTAAATAAATGAACGAGAGTGCAACGTACATTGGTTCCCAGAAACTCGACATTTTTCCGGTAGTCGGCAACGAGTATAAAGCTACACCATTCGGGTAGGCTTTGGAGTGACCTTCAACAGATCAGGAAAACTCACGTCGTTGCAGCCTCCGCGAGAACTTTCTCTCGTAGATGACAAGCCCCACCTCCCTTGATGCAATTCAGCTGATGATCGACTCTGTGAAACGCAAGATTCTTGCTCAGTGGGTCCATGGGGCTGGGCAAGATGCCTACTCACTCATCAGCCCCGTCGAGTGTGACATCTATTGTAGGGTATTGATCAACATCTCCGAGATTCAGCCCAGACGATACGATCAGCTCTTTCGACTGGAACCCTGAGGGGATGGGGCATTGAGCGCACGGATAAGAGCAATGATATTTTTCAGGCCTACCAGTCGGAATGAATACACGATTCTTGTTGGACTCTTTGCCTTGTTGTACAATCCGTTCTACAACATACGGCACAGTTGATCCTATGTCGGGTGGTCAAACACTGAAGAACGATAGCCATGGGCGGTTTTGTGTACCTGAACCTATGCCGATCACCTTGGAACACTCGTCATGAAAGCGGCTCGTGTTGAATCAATGTATACATACCCTGTGTTCCAGTTTTACGTTCTGATCCACAGCAGTGTACGCCGCCAACCTCTTCGATGCCTCTATTACGCTCAATGATTGTTCAGCCGCAACGGGAAGCGCTCCTATAAGCAGATGTTAGTCCAGCACCAGCTTAAAATTTCGC
Organism: Collybia nuda; assembly: GCA_015584075.1. NCBI lineage: Eukaryota > Fungi > Basidiomycota > Agaricomycetes > Agaricales > Clitocybaceae > Collybia > Collybia nuda. Next base: position 175,878 of record MU150244.1, read on the forward strand.
CAACACTAACCCTGTGTATTAATTCCATCAATTCCCATTGGACGAATGGTTTGGGTGACTAGAGGGTTACTGAAGGTCATGGCGCAAATTGAAAATGGACGGGGGAGGTTGCAGGATCGTATTTAAGGTAGTTGAGTTGCATTTAGATGATCGGAATTGCCAACGTCCGGGGAGATAGGGACAACTCTGTTCAGATGTGAATCAGAGAACAGCGGGGACAACATACGAAGTACTAGGTTTAATTGGTAGAGGCATCTTTCTCAGAGAATAAGAGCGAAATGGCGGTAGGGGGCGGAGTGTTGAAGTTTGTGTGATCACCCAAGCAGTGCGCCTGATTAGCATTTTACTTTCTGTTAGTGAGTCACTGCGCTTTGTTCACGACCAACAGCCTGGCAGTATCCGACATCACTAAGTGGCATCGCTAGCGACCGGCGACCCCTCATGAACACATTCTAGGGCCCGAACTACATTTACGGACATCATTCAGTGTGCTTCCCTACAGCCGTTTGTCCTGTCATTACCGTGAAATTGTTGAAGTGAAAGAAACTAGGCCACACCCTGGACTGCCCCACACCAACGTCCGCCATCAAGCACTGAATTTTGGATGAGGGCAATCAAAGGTTTGTCAACCCTGCAATGGACATGTTTCATAACTATTTCAATTGACTTCCTTGTGATTGAAGGCATCTTATTCACATGGTAAGACGGCTGTGGTGGAATGATGACATGTCGGTGCATGACATTCACACTTCATAATACTATAGTGATCCTGCAGTAAAGCAAATTTTATTGGCAATGAACGAAAGGGAGAGTTTCATCATCGAGGACCTTGATGACTACCACCTTGTCATCAAGGCGGATGAAGAGTATAGAGTTAGGAAAGAACTAGAGACCGAGGTGCGTACTCACTCGGTTTCCAGCTATTCATCATCTTACTTTTTCCCAGTTGGAGAAAAACACATACAGTCTTGACACATAGACTTCCATGTACTGCAGTTCCTAATTTCTGTTCACTGAAGTCAGACACCCAGAATCTCTGAAGAACTATCGACATTTACAATGAAATTAATCAACAATAAACGCAAAGGCAAAATCTGACTCCCTAGACAGCATGCACACCTCACTACATAACATTAGCATTTTGGGCCTGTAAAAGTTTCGGTACAACAGACAAGCCAACCCCAGCGGTCTCACAGGTACAATCTGGCCGAGGCAGAAGAGCTCCTTGTGACACCGGATTCAGACCCACTGGTGCAGTAATAGCCTTGCTATCTGCTCCTCTCATCTCCCTTTCCCCCGCAACTCGGTCTTTCAGCATCCACGTACCCACCCCATCAGCAGCCTCGAAGGGACGTGTTTTATATGCCATAAGGTATCCCTGTAAGCTCGCCATAGACCATTCCCGTTCTGGGATAGCATCAGCAAAACGTTGCGCGAGCTTAGTGATGTCTTCGTAGCTTAGCTTGGGTGGTCTTCCGGTATGTGCATTACCGGTGAAGGCAAGTAGAGGCAGTTGGGGGGATCCCTCCCGATATTTACTATTCTTCTCAAATACGTCATCGGACGGGAAGTCCGAATGAATGCTTTCTTCGTCATTACTGTCTTCCAAGGGTGTCGTTTCAGTGGGGAGGTAGAAACGGCTAAACAACTCTCGCGCTTGATACTTGCTCGCATTTTTAAATTCCACGTGCAGATCCATGCGACCAGGTCGACACAACGCAGGATCCAGAGCAGAATATTTGTTCGTGGTTGCGAAGAGAATACGGCCTTCTTGGGCACCAACACCATCAAGGGCATTTAGTAGTCCACTTAGACTAAGTCTGCCAAATTCATTAGACCTTGTGCACGTTAACGATAGAAACTCACTTATTTGCCGAAGCAGGCTGGGCACCTTGGGGAGAGTTTTTAGCGGTATCACTAGGAATGGGTTCAGGAACCTCAGTGCGTGTAATGGCATGGGTAAACGCCACATCAATATCCTCCATTAGCGCCACACAGCGGTCCGGTAAAGCGTTCACAAGTTCACTTAGTGAAGAGTCATCGAGCCCCGCCCTGGACAGAGATATTATGTAGACGTCCAACCCAAGCTCACCGGCCATGCAGTGTATCATACTAGTTTTCCCAGATCCCGGTACCCCATGCTAGACTCGGTTTAAGTGTGGCGGTAACAATCAGTGAGGTTATTGTTTTACTTACCAACAGGTATCCGCGACGAAACGGGATACCGCGCTCAGCATACCAAGTTTTGCTCTGCAGAAAATCCCGCGCATCCCCGAGGAGGAGACCCTTTACACCTGGGTCGAGCACGATCGATCTCATTGATCGTTTTGCCCGGCAGGCAACATGATTCCACTGGTTAGAGCTGTGTTGAATATATTGAACTCAGGCTATTCTTCATTGGTTACCGATGGATTTTACTCTACCTATTTGACACATAAACACACATATTGTGCACTTGCCCATCCACGTAGAGCCTCCGGGCCTCTTGAAGAAGATTCTTTAAGATATTGTGATCGCGCGTCAAAATCCTATAAACCTTTCAGTCATTAAGTTCCCGTTAAAGCCAATGCATTTATCGTTACTGTAAATAAAGGGTATTCTCTTTGGTACCATAAAGACTCCTGCGATTACATTAGGATGTAGTCTCTTGGCACGAGTACATCAAAGAAAGGACTGACGACTGCTGCTGAACACGGGTTATGGTCATCCATCGCCTTTTGTACCATAGCGAATAAGTCAAAGAGGCCGATGGAAGATACGATATTTTTCGTGGCGATTTAAAGACCTGATTGGCATTATCATCTTCGCCATCCAACTCGACAGCAGGGCTATTACCCCCGAAAGATCGGGTGGTGATCTGAACGTCACGCGTTCTCTCTAATCCTCACTCATTTAAAAATCCGTCAAGAAAGCCAATAAAAGAACACACTCCATGATGGCTGCTTTGTGATCCAAAGAAGAATCCATTCTAGAATTAATCTTAGCTTGGAATTACCTGAAGAGGGGGGTCTCACCGTAGCTAGAATCTCCTTGATCAAACGAGGCACTAATAAAAAAAGATCTAACAAGCTTGTTGTACCCATACAAAGTCGACCGCCGACAGGTCTCAAAGAATCCTCCGATAATAATGAGTTTCAACCAGTCTCGCAAAGTGGAAAGGGAAAGCAACGAGGTCATGAGAGAGGGTGTACCAGTCAGATCGTTCAAGGCGATCGGAGTTTTTTGGGGGAGAGATCCTAGGTTTGTTGCGTTCATACTCATTGCATTTGTTAGGGATGCGAAAATCTGCTGCATGAGAGATGAGTGCGACGCCATGTCCCCCTTGTAGGTGGCTGGTAGATGACACGAACGATATCAATCTATTTCATATGAACGCGGTTTTATACTAATCACTAATCGATTGCATGGGCGCTTGCCATGGCGTGCATCGCGGCAGGCGGCTTCGATTTCGGAGCTTGGGCGTTAGATAAAAAATGTCTGGGTTGTGGTAATTGCTGAGTGTTGGTTAAATTGGTGCGGTGCAGCGGCCATCAAGCCAATGTCTACAAAGATGAAAGTTGTTGTTGACAATCAATATATACTTGTCTTCAAGCCTCGTCAGACATATCGCAACTTGCTTTGATGAGCACTTACCATTGGCGCCTATTGACAAGGCTGGTGATCGTATATGGTTCTCATTTGGTTGATTTGAGTGATAATCTTTTATTGCGTTTGGTGGCAGATCGATATTAGATGGATCACGAACTATAGATCAAGGATGAATCTAGATATATACCAAACCGGAACCTAGTCAACTATCATGTTACCCTTACAGAGTCTGCGTACATACGCCAGGGGTATTCACGGCAAGGGGGGGACGTCGTTCTTCCATAAGATAGTGGTGGAGTTAGGATTGATCATGTCCTGGAGGGTTGACTATCCTTGATGAGAGTGGTTAAAATCCTGTCGGTATGAAGATGCCTTCTTAAAAAAGTCTACTAGGAATACACTTTGGAGTCCTTGTGTCACTGTGCTGAGCGACCCAGAATCACATAGATAGATATATTCAATACATATCTGTGTAATACGGCGGTCAACACCATATGTCCTTGCCAGGATGTTGATATTAGCGTGGTCTTTTGGGGGAAGGCAACAACATACAAGTCTCACCTCAAGGGGGGTTAATTCATGATTGACTTTCTCTTCTTCAAGGATCATGCGCCTTTTCAACCATTATCCATATCATGATTCTTCTCCAGGTGGTGTCTGCATCCTTCCAGCAAGCTTTCATCGCGACGGCGGATTCCAGTGTAAGGCCTTTCTTCTTCCCGTTTTACCTAGTGGCCTTTGTCCAGGTCAGAGCGTCTCTTGAATTAAATGAATGAAACTGAGGCGAACGCGGCGTCTCCGCTTCGTAAGGATGGGCTGACGATGATACAAGGATGATTCTACATTTGCCACCAAGTGTTCGAACATCAGTAATGCATCAGTCTTGACAAGTTTTGATTATGATTGACGCGGCGTTTTGAGGTCTGGAAGGAACTTATTCCAAACCTCAATCATCATAATTCAATATTACGATACCGTGATACTGACTCATCCAAAACGAGAAGATAGGGAACTAACACTGTAGTTTTGTCGGTATTTGCCGATTTTATTATCTCACGCTGGTAAGCCGGAAACACCAGGCAACCTCTAAGCTTAAGTTCAAGGAGTTCAATCTACAGATTCACATTTCGTGGTTTAATTTCCACACTACGCCCCTTTGCAGCTGTTCGGGGTGCTACATATTTACGGTTTTGGCTCAAGCTGATTGCCACCACGCTGCTGACACCTTAGTTCACTGTGACTTAAGATTCGCAGCACAATTCAAGTTTCCTGGAATGCATTTGGACGCTCAAACTTCCCGCCAACATGTTCGGAGGTGCCTCTCAGCGGCTTGGCGGACCGTGCGCACCTTTTCCTCCTTCGATACTGCTTCTACGTAGAGGTCAGCACCCCACGAAGAAAATTCGGATAGATGGGCATCAATTTCGGAATACCATAGGGGTCGGCGGATAATTCCCCGAAGTGTTCTTTATTCAATAACGTGTCGTCTCCAATTTCAAAGTGTCCGGGTCTATATGCTACTCTGTTCATCGCACTCTCCTGAACCCGACACCAACTTTTCTTTGGGGTCGCTTGGCTGTGCACATGACATAACCTGATGATCAGTATACGTTCAATACGAACGCGTACCTTCTGGCCCGAGGCGGTCCGCGCCCTTCTTTGAAGCCTCTTTCCGGTAGGCCTTATGTTACAGACTCCAACGATAATCGTCTCGGAATCACCTCGATAATTCTCAACCAAATGTTTTTATAAAGCCACGCCAAGAGGAGGCTTGGCTTTTACGAAATAGACCTTCAACTATCACTGCAATGTTCTCGTTCACAAAACTTGGCTTTCTTGTTCTCTTGGTCCCTTTTGTTTTTGCTGCCCCATCTGCGACCTTGGAAAAAAGACAAGTTGATACGTCCCAGCACTGCGGTAAAACATTCGAGAATCTATCGGTTTTGTCCTCAATCTAACTACATAAAATAGGCGACTGGGATACTGTTACAGCCGGTCCATATTCCCTCCTCCTCAACCAATGGGGAAAGTCCGGTGCCTCTTCCGGTTCTGATTGTGCACAAGTCACCTCGTTGAGCGGAACTACGGTTGCTTGGAAGACATCATGGAATTGGGTTGGTGGCAATGGCGTCAAGAGCTACACCAACTTGAATCTAAACAGTGGCCTGAATAAGAAACTTTCTGCCATTAGCAGTATACCAGTGAGTCGTTATTGCCTTGGAATTTGGTTTGCGCCAATATTAAAGTAAACCCAAAGTCGACGTGGAAGTGGTCCCAATCCACCTCTGGGAACATTGTCGCATCAGTTGCGTACGATTTATTTACCTCCAATACAGCTGGTGGCGCCAATGTGAACGAAATTATGATTTGGCTCGCAAACTACAACGCTGGGCCGATCTCAGCCGTTTATAATTCCGACGGAACCCCCAAGCCTAAAGCATCCAACGTTTCCCTCGCTGGCCATACCTGGTGAGATTATATACCTCTCCGAATTTATAATTTTATACAATATTCCTGCAGGAACGTATATTTTGGGTCCAACGGTGCCAATAATGTCTGGTCTTTCTTACCATCAAACGGTGCAGCGATCACCAGCTTCAGTGGTGATCTCAATGCGTTCCTCAAGGTGGCTGTTGCAGACTATTTATAATACTCCTCTATTGACGTCCACTTTAGTACTTGACCTCAAGTCAAGGTGTCAGCAGTTCACAATATATTAAGACTGCACAGGGTGGTACAGAGGCGACCACTGGTACAGCCACTTTGACAACGTGAGTGACTTGATCTCTATCTGTACCTACAAACACTGAGGACCATTGTTATAGTTCTGCTTACAGTCTGGTCATCAATTGAGTAAGGGCGGTATCAGGATATATATATGACAACCACGCGTCTCCATTCGCATATTCTGACATGATGTGATGAAAATAAATATCCTTCAGTCACCTATCGGGCATTTTACGTGCCACTAGTACCTAACTAGTAATCAATGACTTGAGTTCCAGGCCTCTCACAACTCTGCTGGGGGGTGGTCAACAGCCATCCACCCCCCAAATGCCTCGACATATCCATCCCATTTACCGTCCTCCAACGAGGCTATCCTTTGCCACCCATCGTCAGGGCTGATGTTCTTTATGAACAGCAAGAACCCGCATAGAGCAAAGTCAGGGAAAGATACCACATCGCCTGTGAGATATTTTTTACCCTTGCCACCAGGGAAGAAATTCGATAAACTTCCAAGTGCACGCTCCACATCTTTCCATGCGGCTTCGCGTTCGGCGCCTTGCAATTCAATTTCTTCAAATTTCTTTCCAAATCGACCCTCTATCCGGGCCCGGAAATCCGCCTGGTCTCTGGGAGATTTTGCATTTAAAGTATCTACGAACCAAAGTGAGGGGGCGTGCTTCATGATATCCTGTAGAAGGAAAGTCTCGAACGCCCGATATTCGGCCTCCATACCAGCCGGAAACAATTTATGGGATGGTGACGGATATGTGTGCTCAAGGTATTGGATGATTGGTGTAGAGTCTGATATGATCTCCGGGTTAGAAGAAGATCGAGTGTAATCAATGATAGCGGGAAGCGTATAATGTGGATCCCCCGTCGGTTTTGTCCCTGTTGGAGGGATATTTAAGGATTTACAGACAGACTGGATATCAGCTGATGGAACCCAACGAGTCTCGTACTGGAGCCCTTTGAAATTGAGCACAAGTCTAGTATCAATGAGCAAATGAGTTTAAACGATCATTCGGTCGAGTTTTTAAATTAAGCCCACCTTACTTTCCATGTATTGAGGGATGTCGGGTTAGACACTCGAGTAGGGATATCGAGGAATGTAATTTTAGTTTTCCAGGGCGCTGACATCTTGGGTGATTCGCTGTTTTGATTTTACGGCCAGTGGGATTAAGCCAACTGCTTATAATTTCTTTTTATAACACATCTACCATTCCGCACGGGCCTCGGGGGACGGGAAGCCCGAATGAGGCATACGGAACTTGAAGTAGGTGAAGTCCTCAAACTCGGAGTAAATACAGAATGGCTCGTGGTGGTGGTCATGTGCACATGTCGGTCATAGCTTATTTCAACTTCAAATGCATTTTACGGCTGTGAAGAATCCCTTTAGCCACGCGACGAAATTCAAACGTCAACCCCCTTCAGGTTGTCTATCTGAAGTAAGGAAAACCTAGATTTTCGTTTGTACATGGACTACACGGGAAGTTGTGTTTGAATTGAGATTCGCCCATGCATCACGAGGTCAGATTGCTCATAACCTTGACGGGTGTCGATCGACAGCCATCCACCTTCCAAATGCCTCCAGGTACCGACACCATTTACCGTCCTCCCAAGAAGCTATCTTTTCCCAAGCGTCGTTAGGGCTGATGTTCTTGATAAACAATAGGAACCCGCATAACGCGAAATCAGGGAATGACACCATGTCTCCTGTGAGATATTGTCCATTTTTTCCCTTGGGGAAAAAACCCGACAATTTTTTGAATGCTCGTTCTACATCTTGCCACGCAGCCTCGCGCTCTTCACCTCGTAATTCAATCTCTTCAAACTTCTTTCCAAATCGACCCTCCATTCGAACTCGGAAGTCCGCTTGATCAATGGGTGGCTTTGCGTTAAGGTTATCCACGAACCAGAGCGATGGTGCGTGCTTCATGATATCCTGTAGAAGGAAAGTCTCAAATGCGCGATATTCGGCCTCGGTACCATCCGGGAACAACTTGTGGGACGGTGACGGATATGTATGCTCGAGATATTGGATGATCGGCGTGGAGTCTGATATGATTGCCGGGATAGAAGAAGATTGGGTGTAATCGATAATAGCGGGGAGCGTATAATGTAGATCCCCCGTCGGTTTTGTCCCTGTTGGGGGGATATTTAGGGATTTACAAACAGACTGGATATCTGTTGTTGGAACCCAACGAGTCTCGTACTCGAGCCCTTTGAAATTGAGCACAAGTCTGCCGATAAATAAGTGGGTTTCGAGGATTTTCGGACAATTCGGGTTCACCTCACTTTCCACGTATTAGGGGAGGTTGGAAGAGACACTTGGGTGGGGATATCGAAGAATATGATCTTAGTTTTCCAAGACGCTGACATGTTGGGTGATTCGCCGCTTTGTGAGTGGATGATAGGTGAATCTAACTTGATCACATCTATTTTCCTTTTTGACAACGCTATGCGGTTTTAGCGGAACGGAAAGTCCGAATGGGACGTGGAGGGCATGGAATGGGTAGGGGTGCTCTTGTACCCGCGACACGCGACATTCTGTGGGAAGTACTACATATTGACCGTAGCCCATCATTTCATCGCGGAGCGACCTGAATTCTCTCAAAGATAGTGAGACGTCCCAGATTTGCGCAAGGGTCGGTTCATGATTCTATGGTATGAATATATCTGCGACCAATGGTGGTAGTCATGATTGACATGATACCCATACCTTGGTCCCTGTAACCGAGCTACCTCAGTGGAAATAGCGTGTCAACAGGGAGATGGCCGCGGTGAGATACGTATAATGATACGTACCTGACTTCAAGAGATATATACCCCTGAGTTGTGAGTAGTTTCGTCCGAGTACGCAGGCCGTGATGAAATTTGGTCTTGGTTCAGTCCAAGTTCAATTCCGGGGTGCCAGCTTAGTTGTTTTTTCGGGCCGGTTTTCCGGTGAAATTTAACGCCCCATGATAAAACGATTTTGATCAGAATCCTTTCGTCGTCTGGCCGTAGCCATCTTTTCTTCTTCCTTCTCCCTTCTATACTCCCGGAATCCCGTGCACAGGTGGCGGGCCGGTGTATATGAACGCCTTGGTTGGCAGTAACAAAGTCCTGATACTCGATTCACAATCTTCCGTCCATTTTTCCGTCTGGTACTTAAGGTGAAATTAATACAATGGTCCGAATTCGAGTTCAGATCTTCTAAAGCGGAGAACCTACGCAACTCCCCACTTTTCCTCCATTATGTTCTCAAGTTATCTAATTTTCTTCTCACCGCTTCTTTATATGGTGAACGAGGCCCTCGCTAGGCCACAGTCATATGCTGTATGGGCTGCGGACTCTGCCATTAAACGAGGGCAAGGGAACGGACTTAGTAGTGCTGGAACTCCCTCGGCCTCATATGAACATGGGGAACTTCAATGGGGGCTTCGACAACTATATGAGAGAACTGGAAATAAGACTTATTATGATTATATCGTAACCGGCGCATCAAGGATCGTCACGGATGCTGGCGTGGTACAGGGTGGATACAAGTGTGTTCATCAAACTGTAGATGACTTGAAAAGTCAAAAATATTATGCATAGGTTGGCCGATTATTCTCTAGACCCCGTTAGGTATGTGAAATCTTCTGGTCCGTTTAGACATCCCATATCTCTTACCCATCTCCGAAGGACTGGACCGACATTCTTATACCTGTAACGACTCTATTTCACCAATCAACCGTAAATTTTTACAATACGTGGATAGATACTCTCAAACACAACAAACCAAGTGGAAAACAGCTGCAACCACATACCGGAACCAACTTAATGGTCAGCCCCGCACTGGGGAAGGTCAGTTTTGGCACAAGCTTCGGTATTTCAATCAAGGTTCGCTAGCCCAACAATTATCATTCACGTATGTTTGAGAGAGACCTATATTTAAGGTTGGCTCGATGGTATTTATATGGGAGATGTGTTCTATGCCCAATACACCAAAGACTTCCAGCCTACGAATACTACTGCCTGGGGTTGGTGTTTACTTCACGAACTCTTACTATTGACCTGACGCAGTCTTCTTCCAGACGACATTGCAATGCAGTATACTTTAATCTACAAAAACACGCTTCAAGCAGCTGGTGCACCCAACAACATAGGCTTGCTCTATCATGGTTATGACTATTCCCATACCGCCGTCTGGGCATCAACGGACAGAGGACATTCACCAGAAATATGGGACCGTGCGCTCGGCTGGTATACAATGGCTCTTGTTGACGTTCTCGAGATTTTCCCGACAACCAATAGCGGGTATAAATCTATTCTTTCTATTCTACAAGCCCTAGCACCCAAAATCCGAGATGCTGCGGACCCGACTACGGGTGTATGGTGGCTGGTTATGACACAACCTGGAAGAGCAAAAAACTATTTCGAGAGCAGTGGATCCGCGATGTTCGTCTATTCACTCCTCAAAGGAGTCAGGTTGGGCTACATCAAAGATACTGATGGGAGCATTGTGAAAGCCGCGAAGAAGGCTTATAATTATATGGTTGCGAATTGGGTCATCACAAATACTGATGGAACGATGAACTGGATCAACACTGTCGAGGTCAGCCCACGCTTTATTATGTCCATACTAGTATAATGACGATTACTCAGGTCGGGAGCCTAAGCGGGAACGGTACCTACGACGTAAGTCTTTTCACTTTATTTACCCCAGGCTTTCTCTCATCTGTCTCGTCCAAAGTATTACGTCAGTGTGGGGACAGTCCTCAACGATCTTAAGGGCCTTGCAGCTTTCCTGCTTGCGAGTCTAGAGTATGAGAGATTGTAGTAAGTAGGAGAAATTACAGTCCCTACGGGCCGCCCCAACGGCTACCGTTTCTCTGTCTATTTTAAAAAAATCTTAAGAGAACGGTCCGGAAACGTCATGGAAGCACTTCGATTTCGCTTGCGGTCCGCAGGTAGAAGTCAAATCACGAGTTGCGTTATTCCGGGAAGGGTTCGGGCGACATCCCTTTAATGGTTGCCGTCTCGTGTGGTTAGACCCATTATTCTCCAATGTTTATCGTACCGCCTCTATGTTTACTATCCTTGGCGTTAAGGTCTTTGGCCCGCCCTCAGTCTTACGCCGTTTGGGCCGCTGATTCAGGTATTGCTCGCAAGCAAGGAAACGGGCTTGATTCCAGTGGGAGGGCTATCGTATCATATGAACATGGAGAATTTCAATGGGGGCTTCGTCAGCTATTCGAGTTGACAGGAAATCGCACCTACTTCGATTATATCCAGGCCGGGGTCGATAATATCGTCTTCGCTAACGGGACTGTTCATGGAAGTTATACGTGATTTGACATCTATCTAATATAAATTTTATATTTACTTCGCTGACCCCCAACGCTTCTTAATCGTAGGGTTTCGGATTTCGTCTTGGATCCGCTGAGGTATAGAGTTATAACACTTGGACCTATCCCGAGATTGACTTACGAATTCGACCCGCGAATCCAGGACAGGACCAACCTTTTTGTACCTGTAAGTCGTTTACTATTGTATCATTATCTATATGTGTATTTCACTGTCCACAGATATGAACAAACTGGTTTGAACAAGTACAAGGTAGCTGCCGATATATTCAGAGGGCAGCTAAATGCACACCCCCGTACTGCGCAAGGTCAATTTTGGCACAAACTAAAATACCCAAACCAAGGTGCGCCCATCAATTGCAGGGTTTACGGCGTCGTCAGCTGACCCTTTTGGTAGGGTGGCTCGATGGTGTTTACATGGGTGAAATATTTTACGCCCAATACACAAAGACCTTCCAGCCCAACAACTCTACAGCATGGGGTACGTGGGGCCACATTCTGTCTTTTTGCACCATAGCTCTTTCTAACCTGGGTTGGTAAGCTGATATCACATCCCAATTTACTCTTATGTTTGAGAACACAATACAGAATGCGACGGCACCCAACAATACGGGACTCATGTATCATGGATATGATTTCTCGCACAAGCAAGTTTGGGCATCTCCGGACCGGGGCCACTCCCCCGAAGTCTGGGATCGCGCGCTTGGGTGGTATTCTATGGCACTCGTTGATGTTCTCGAGACTATCCCCGTCACTAACCCTGGGCATGCGTCTATCCTCAATATACTGCGGACGCTAGCACCAAAAATTAAAGATGCTGCCGATCCAACTAGTGGCGCTTGGTGGCTTGTTATTACGCAGCCTGGAAGGGCTAAGAATTACTTTGAGAGCAGCGGCACAGCGATGTTCGTATACTCCCTCTTGAAATCCCTGCGGCTTGGATACGTGACCGACGATGATGGGAGCATTTTGGCTGCTGCGAAAAAAGCGTATCAGTATATGATTGACAATTGGGTCGTCCCTAATAGCGACGGGACTATAAACTGGCTCAATACTGTGATCGTAAGGTTTCTATATCGCAGAGTCACTCCATTACTAACATTACCATAGGTCGGAAGTCTGGATCAAGCTGGTGACTTCAACGTGATGTTTTCCCCTCTTACAGCCTATGTTTCCAACTCACATTATGCTCTTTTCAACAGTATTATGTTAGTCAACCCACGGATATCAATGACTTGAAGGGTTTGGCAGCCTTTGTCCTGGCAAGTTTAGAATACGAAAAACTGTAAATTGTGAATGTCAGTGAATCAATGTCAGGAGTCGGACTGTCAACCAAAAGAATTGTGAAAAATAGGGGTTCATCGGATCTAGCATAAATGCGAATTTCGGGCTTCGGAATATGAAACGAAGGGGAATAGTTGAGAAGCCAACGATAGAACTGAGGAAGTAAGTGAAATAATGTAAATGATCCGTGGAAGAATACATTTTATGAAAAAATAAATATATTTGATACATCTGGAAGTCTATTTAGTGGACAGGGTAACGAGAACCAAATGGGACACACCCAGCAATTAATCCGAATCCCAATCATCATCGTCTTCCTCATCATCACTATCGCCCATATTCTTGTTTCTCTTCTCTAACGCACTTATCAATGCAGACGTTAAATCTCCGCCACCGGCGGCAACGGCTGCACCTCCAATGGCGGCAGCCCCCACTCCGGCAGCCACCGCTGTCCCATTAGAAGAACCAGACTCAGAAGGAGGTATAGGGGGTGCACGCGCTGGAGCAGCATTGGTGTCAGCCTTTTTCAAAGAGTGGATACCCTTGCCAGCTATGGAATCTAACAAAGCACTGCGGCCTGGTTGAGGCGGCGGTAGTCCCGTAACCACCGCAGGAGTCCCGCCAGTCGGTGGAGGTGGAGGTGGAGGTGGAGGAGGGGGAGGGACTCCTCCTCCCGGTGGAGGTGGTGGTGGTGGAGGTGGAGGTGGAGGAGGAGGAGCCCCACCTCTCTGCGGTGGTGGGGGTGGAGGGGGCGGGGGCGGGGCTGGAGGGACACCAGCATTGGGACGCGGAGGCGCTGGTGGTGGTGCTGACTGAGGTGTTTGTATTGGGCGACTAGGGGGTGGGGGAGGTCCAGGCGGAGCCCGGCTGATGGGACGAGCGGGAGGCGGAGGTGGTCCATTATTCTGAGGAGGCGGGCGTCGTGGAGGTTGAGGTGGCGAAGGGGCGCGTTGTTGGGGAGGGGCTGGGGATGGAGGTGGCCGAGGGGGTGGAGGGGGTTGGGAGCTCCGAGTTGGTCCGCGTGCAGGTGGAGGTGGAGATGAGGGGGCGGCAGGGGTGGAAACACTACCAACACTGTCAGTAGTGCCATGAGCTCGCCTCGCGGGGGGTGCAGGAGGTGGTGGTTTTGGTTTCTTTGCTGGCTTCTGTGGAGCTGCTTGGGGATGCTGGCGGACAAAGTCCTTGATAAATTCCATGTCTTTCGCAATAACTTCCTTAGTGATACCCGAATTTTCAAGTGAACCTAAAAACGCTGTCCATGATGGATCTACTCCTTGGGACGTGAATCCCTGCTCTGCATCATATCCCATATGGGCAACGTGAACGAAAGATCCAGCAGTAGGGCCAGATATTAAGGATTTGTCTATCTTCCCCCCCTTGGTGGCTTTCTTCTTCTTCTTCTTCTTCTCCGATTGTGGTTTTGCTACCTAGTTGTCAATTCCTTGAAAAAGTCTTTTCAGCCTAAAACTCACAGTTCTTGGTGTCCTTTTTTTCTAAGACTTTCTTCCAGAAAGTTTTCGCCTCAGACTCATTGACGAACACGAACCCAATCATACAATCCTGTAGAAGATTATTAACCACATGTCAGATACGTAAGTGAATACTCACATCTCCAGCAAACGAATGAAAGAAAGCCCGATCTGCGTGATACTCTAAACCCTCATACAACTCGTGCTCCCAAATAACTCCCCGGGTTCCATCTAAATCCACCATCTTGAAGCTCATAATGTTCTCGTTGGTGTTTTTGGAGAACGCAATAGCTCCTTGAAGACCAGCATATGACCACTTGTCTGGCTGCGGATAGGCATAATAAACTCGAGCGAGCGCGGCATAAAAAACCTTGTGCGATGAGGCCGGAATCGCAGACTTGACCTTTGCCTTTTCGTCTGAATTGAGTGTCGACTGAGAAGGCATTCTCTGAGACTGCAACACAAAAATCTCTCGTTCAAAGGAATAGTATTACAACTTGGAAGCGTCAAGTTGATCCAAGAGTAGGTTCGTGGGAAATACATTGATTCGAAATCGGTATCGGCCGACTCAACAAAACGGTGGCGGCGCTTGTTCTTCCAACCCTCTTATGCTGAAGTGCTGGCATCCAAGGCTTCACAAAAAATCTAGAGACCTTTGGGGCGAATCACCGGAGCGGACTCACTATATAACCAAACACCTCACCGAATGCAGCGGGGATTGTCGAAAGGATTATTGGCTTTTGTGCGGAAAACTCCCTCCGGGCTCACCCAGTGGGAGTTGAACACGCGGTCCCCTCTTCGTTGTTAGACTCAGAGCTATTATCCTAACACCGATCTAGTACTTCCATGTTGTTTGACGAAAGATCGTCCCACATCTTGAAAATAGATCTACCGCGGTCTCGTTCATTTGTAGTATGCTGTCTCCCGCTCTCTGGCTCGTGGCATTAAACTCATTACGATATGCGAAACATCTCTTCAGGGCCTTGGGAATGAACAAATTTCACTTCGCTCACCCGCGACAATCGGTGGGTTGGTGGATCAATGCTTCCTCTATTGATAAAGCTCAGATCCATGATTATCCGACGGGCATCGCGGCAGCTACCATTTTAAATGAAGTAAGCGTAAGAAGAAAGTCCCACCCAGTAATGTTCTCTCCCTCGAGAGTCACTCATGAGGCATGTGTGACCATTGACATTGTACGTATTGGACAGTGGCTTTATGATCCCAGGCTAATCTGTATTTCCACCGGTAATCCAATGCCCTCACCAATACTACTAAGATCTCACATGGATTACAAGTGTGTATTGGGTTCCGGTAAAAACGATATGCCATGCATCGTCCGAGGTACCTTCATAAGAAGTACCATATCCACGGCTGCAATGACTCGGATGTTCATTTTGTAAATGATACACCAGATCCATGATATAAACGAATTTCGAGAAACTTGTCCGGGAAACGCTCAGATATGGAATACGCGAATTTCGGTGAAAATACCACTGCAGATGTATTTTCTTTAACCAGCGCTTGGTTATTTCTCCTTTCTGCAATCAAAAAAAGGCGTTCTTTTTCTGAAAAGTAGAAGAGCTGCCGACCTTACGCTAAAGATACCCAAGCGATCCGCATTCCCGCCTTTCACGGTGGAAAGATAAGAACAACGCGTAAAACGCAACCACCTAACAAAGGGGGTCCAATGTTTCGGTACCGGTATATCTATGATAGCGACGTCACAGGCATTGCTACTGCAGCTGATATTGTTTACCGGTAACGTACTCACTGACCTTCAAGCGATACTCTCCCACTAAATCTGATAAGAATTCCACGTCGAATAAGGGGAAAGCGCTCGTGAGCTACGGGCATCCCTATAGAAAGAATCTTGATCAGATTTGTTAGCGTGCACATTAATCTTCTAAGCGCAACTATAAATAGAAACATTATAAGGGATGAACATATCCGTCCCATTCGATAACACCAAATAGACCGGTGACCGATCCCTCCATGAGACGAAGCCTCGATATAGGTTTAGATTTTTTATAACGGTTGGTCACGAGTCTGAACACCAAAGGCGATTAATCAACTAGCGACTCTAGTCAATACTATCCACAGAAAGCGTCGTATGGTCAACGTTATGCACCTTTGAAGGTCAAGGCATAAGGACAAAACTAATCCATCAGATTCAACGGCAGAGGATAAAATACCCAATTAGCGATTAAATTCCTTGGGAGAAGAGGGGGATTTTTTGGGTCGTAACAAACATTGACTTAACACATAGGCCGTGTATTTCTTAGATGGGCCTGATTGATATTTTTAGCGTAGCTGTAAGTTTGGGTGTGATTTCGTGCTAATCTGGTAGTCCAACCCGGTGCAGAGTCGTATGGATGACCCGAGGAAATGAGGTTATTTCTTATCACACCGAGTGCTAAGTAGCCTTAGGTAAAGTTGTCCAAATAAGGGAGTTTCGGAGCTCACCGACACATTTAACTATTCATACATATTTATTGCTTTTGAGGCTGGGTATCATGTAGCCTTTTCCCAAAGGTGGGGGTGCGGTGCATCCGTTTCTTACGCAAAACGTCTCAGTTAGGCCCAATCCACCGTTTGCATCAAGGGTTCAGAACTACGATTGTTCGTTCATTCCTTGTTCGGGACAATGGTCGTAAAACGCGGAATGTCTAGTACCGTGTTCGTCAGAAGATGTAAGTCCGTGAAATTGTCTAGGGGAGGTGGTTGGGATATTTGGTGTGTATGATGCGCGCGGGGTAGTAATTATATACTTTCTTCCTGTCTTGTATTATCCAGGGTGGGGTGACGAAGTAAACTTGTTGGAAGGTCCCTTTACTTGGCTCATAAATTATTGAAAGTCCGCATGAACCA
The DNA here is from genome assembly GCA_015584075.1 of Collybia nuda. NCBI lineage: Eukaryota > Fungi > Basidiomycota > Agaricomycetes > Agaricales > Clitocybaceae > Collybia > Collybia nuda. The sequence goes on from MU150244.1 coordinate 193,147, forward strand.
TGTAGTATGTGGTAGATAGTAGAAATAAAGTCTCACCCTATTAGTACATATTTTCTTAGTATCGGTAAGCTTACAGATCTGAATCAAAAGCCTGCCTGCGCAGCGGCTCTTTCTGCGACAGAACCCCTTGGCTCCCAAGCCTTAACATGTGTGGCAGATCCCTTCTTACCATGCACGGCATCTGGATCCTCACCCCAAGCCCCGCCCCCTGGAGTTTCGATCAACAGCCTGTCTCCTTTCCCCATCCATACCGTCGCCTTCCCACCAATGTTGATTTCGCGAGTGCAGTCCTCCTTTTGACCGTCAAGATCACCATCCTCCTCGCGCAGTTGTTTGATCCATGTGTTCCTCCCAAGTGCACCCGGTCCTCCGCCATCTACGCCATATGGTTGCCTCGTGCGTCGCTGGGATAGGTAAATAGATAGTTCCAAAATAAAGGGATAAATGTACCTCTGAGAGGATTGAAACCTGCATGGGCTCTAGAACCTCGAGTTCGCGAATGACTCCCTCTCCCCCGTGCCATTTGCCAAGTCCAGCAGATCCATGCCGAAGGCCGAATTGGTGGAGCATTACGGGATACCGCCGTTCGAGAATTTCGACATCTCCAATCCTTGTGTTGGTGATGTGAGTATGAACCCCGTCAGTGCCATGCCAGTTTGGGCCAGCACCGGAACCGCCCGCAATGGTCTGGGGTTTTGCGGTCAGAACAAAGGAAATGTGTTTGGATCGATATCGTATACCTCATAGTAACCCCACCCTGCAATACTTTTTCCCTCCTTGTCCTTTCCCCCAGCGCCGAAAGTAAGGTTGCTATCGAGAGTCGTTCAGGGTAATGATTGTTGCGAATTTTAACGACATACTTTGTGCAACCCTGGCTGGCAGCTGCCGCGTGGAAAGCTTTGAGTACAACATCTACAATCCGCTGGGAAGTTAGAACATTTCCACCACAAACTGCGGCTGTGCGTGAGGGTGAGAGTAGAGATTTCGGCGGGATTTTAACTGCAGCCTTTTCGTTAATCACGTAGAAATAACTTGCCAATGGTGTGACATACTTTCCAGGGGAACTAAACATCCTGCGTTCAAGGGGATATCTAGGTCTAGCATGGAGCGCATGCAATAGATGACAGCAGAATGTACTACAGATATTGGGGCGTTGAGGTTTCCCCGTACTTCTGAACCTGTTCCAGCGAAATCTAGGACTGCGGAACCGTCAGCTTCGTTAATCTCGACCCGGAGGTTGATCTAAATAGGATAATAAGTGAATCAACGTAAGCACTCCTTGGAAATACGTACGGGTGACCCGTCATCCAAATAGTCGACCGCAGTGAGGATATTTGTTCCTGCCCTTTTGGCGACATCACGAAGGAGATTCCTAACTGACTTCTCGGCATTGGCGCGGATATGATACATATACTCCTGCACGGTCTTGAGTCCATAATCCTCCACGACTATGTCGATAAAGTATCAGCAAATAAAACCCAGTAAAATCTATCGCGTACTAGCATGGATTAATTGTATCCCCTTGTGGTTTGCTGCGATTTGCTTGATAGGGCGTTAAATCTGGATATTTAGTGGGCACTGTACTTGGGCTCACAGCTTTGAGATCACTCTCAACATCCCGGAAATTTCGGCACCCGGAACTTCCAGGGTATTGGCTGGGCTTGTCCACCATGTACTCCACTAATCCTTTCTGATCGAATACTCCCCCATCTACGATCTTAAAGCTCATGATTTCCGCCCCCTCCTCAAAGATATTGATTGATGTAGGGGGCATGGAGCCAGGCAGAATACCCCCGATATCTGCATGATGTCCTCGAGATGCCGTAAAAAATATGATCTCTTTGGAATTTGTGTCAAACACGGGAGTTATCAGAGTAATATCAGGAAGATGTCTGTAGGACGTCTTCAGTGAAAGGGTTCAACAAAAGGTGCAGGACGTACGATCCCCCAGCATGAGGCGAGTTAGTCATTAATACATCACCCTCCTTGAGGTTCTTCCCATGTAACTTCATCTGATATTTCACTGCACTGTATAAAATGGTTTAGTGACAAATTTATACGACACACAATCCGGCTCACAAACTCATCGATCCTAAGTGAATAGGGATGAATGGCGCATTGGCGACCAAATCTCCATCTGGGGCGAATAAAGCACACGAGAAATCCAACCTTTCCTTGATATTTGTACTGATAGAAGTTTGTTGCAAAGACCGGCCCATCGCCTCCGCAACACTCATGAAGCGATTTGCGAAAAGTGTGAGGAGGATTGGATCCGGTCCATTGCGTGAATTTTGTGTGTTGGAGGGTTGGTCGATACTAGGCATCTCGAGACTTCGTTGAGGACCACCGAATAATTGTTTTGGTTTTAATCAGAGTGCCTTGAGCTCAGCACTTTCCGTGTTAATTCCCAGGAAGTTCCGTCTAGATTCCGGTAGTGACGCTAGATGTTGAAAATATGGCCTTAAGTTCTGATACTGTATGATTGGAGCAACTGAATCGAGAAAAACGATGAACACTAGGAGAGAGGCGGGTAACCTGTTGCCGCTGGATGTGGGGTCACGTCACTAATGGGTCGTGTTGAAGGATAATCAAGGTCCGGAGATGCCGGGCCTAGAGAATGCTGACTAACACCTGATGAGCATATGGCAGTCCAACGTTCAACACGACAGTGACAACACCATTCAAAATTGTCGATTGGCCTGGAGCATTGTTATTCAACCAACTTTTATTGAAAAAACATCTTCGCTTGCATTTCTTTCTATGACATGACCTCTACACTTGCAGAGTATCTGGCTTCCCAGGAGGAGCTCGTACAGGAAGCAGCCTTGGCGCTACCACACCAATTCTCGCAATGCTCTTACCCTCTGGGAGCACTTAGGTTTGGCCTCCCCCTTCTGTGAACTCTGTGTGCTGAAATTGCTCTGCCAAAAGACAAGCGGTGTATCTGTGCCTTTCATGTCCAGAACCCCGAGGACTTTGTTCAGCGTGCTCAATTGCGTGCCATACTGATCATGACCAGCTTGAATTGTGAGGATAAGTTCATGGTTCCAAAAACAGATCCCAATCTTAGTCCGAAAACACTTCCAGATTTCCCAAGCGAAATTTCCGTTGCGACTGTCCGACCACTAGTATCACCCACCCTTGCTCACTTCATAAAGCATTAGAAGAAGAGAACACTTCCAACGTGTATGGTCAGAACTTCAAAGGACTATTTTGCCGTTGTGGGAGACCTTATGACCCCAAAACGGAGCGCGAGACGATGATACAATGCCTCGCGTGCGAAGTTCGTCCTCCCGCGTTCGTATCAAATTCATGGTTGATTATAATCGAATCCTCAGGACTGGTTTCATGAATCCTGTTGCAATCTACGTGAACGGCCATCCTCTCGAGATACCTCACCAGAACCAAATTCGGCAGAAACTGGTGAATCATCAGAAATTCATGATGACGCTGTATCAGAAGTATCATCCTCGGGTCTACCTCCCCCACTTATTTCAGGGTCCGAATATGAGGCTTTTATATGCGGGGCGTGTGCATTAAAAAACGAAACTCTTATGAGATGGGCAGGGACACCCGGTATCACCATTGTTGTTCGAGATACCCCCAACAGTCCCTGGAAGTGTTTGGTTGACGATAGATATTTAAACGAATCAGTCGACGTTGAAAATAATGCTTTCCGTCCAACTACTGGCTCCAAACGACCCCTCTCCCCTTCAGATGCGGTTGTTCCTGAAGCTAAAAGAACTCGCGGGATGACTACAACTCCTTCATCAGAGGTTTGCCTTGCTCCCAAACCAAACTCTATCGCTCAATCCATCTTCTCGAACACCAAAGCGTCTGCTGAACTTTCCCTTGGATCGGGCGACCTATTTTTATCTGAGAATTTTCGGGAACGGTGGTGTCATTGCACACTCGTAAGTTTCTTTGCTCCTCCGTTCACATGTAAGCTCATTTTTCAGTGTTTGCCACCGCTTGCGAGGAACTCGTACCTTCTAGAAAATGAGGAGACATATGAGCCCCCTGAGGATCCCGACTCAGGTAAACATTTCCTACATCCCTCCTCGGATTCCGATGTTATCGTAGAAATTAATAAAGTCAATAATCGGCAGGCCTTTCGTTGGAAGAGCTGGGTATGCGTGCGTTGGAGCGGCTTCCGCGTGATAGAGCGATTGATGGGATCCACGCATTCAATGGTATGAGGTCAGTAGTGTCCTTGTTTTTCCCGTCCTTGTGCTTATCAAGGCACCATTTACTCATCAGGGACGATCTTGTGAAATATTTGCGTCCTTTCGCACAGGAGGGGAAAGTGGTAAATGAGACTGACGTCAGGGAGTTCTTTGCTGCTTTAACAGATGCCGCAAAAAAAGATCGTAAATAGGCCAAACCCACACAGCATTTACATATCTTCCGGTCCAATATCCCACACCAGTGGAATATACTCTAGATAATTCCGGCATAGACCTGGATGATAACGACCATCACCGAGTTAATGTCGCTGTGTATGCAAGTCTTCTTTGTACCCAGATACCTTCGATCTTTCCGTTCGACTTCGCCGAAGCAGCGACCCACCCACCGGAAATGACACATGGTTCATTCCTTCGGCTTCATCAAGGTACCGTCAGTGACAGAGTTCCCATGTACTCAGTGTGCAACGGTGAAATTATTCCTCTTTTAAATCGTAATTTCAAGCAAAATATCTATATCAGAAGTACCTCCGGCCGAAATGACCAAGTCACATAACGAAGGTGAATGACACACATCTCACTAGCGATCCCCCCAACCGCCAACGTCCTTGTAGTACACTCTTTAACAAAAAATACCTAAATTTTGATAGAATATCTCGTCTTGTGGCCTCTTGCTACCTAGATCAATTCGAACCCTCTATCGTGAATCACATTCTGGTCGGCTCACGATAAAACCGCGCCACTTGGCTCCAAGTACAACCGATGACCGGCGTCGCTCCCTTGATCGTGTCTCGTGATTCCACGCTCCGGTAAATTTGGTACCAATAAACCCACACTCCTAGGACGGCGATCTTGTCCGACAATTTGTAGAGAGATTTTGGCGTTTCGTCGCTAGGAAGTCTTAGGTTAACTTACCGGGTGATCGCTTTCTCTGACAGACATCAAGTGGTCAGGCGCCAACTCTTTACCTACTACTATTCACGAGGGCATTCTCCGATACCCCACCGTCGAGTGCTATATTAGTATTATTCTTTTTGAATAAGTCATACCGAGACGCGTAATCCATTTAAAGGCATTAAATAAATATACCCTTCATTCGCACAACGTAAGGGCACTTAAAGAAGGTCGACTCCCGCGGCGGATTTTTGATACGTTTGGGGAAAGGAGAAGCCATCAACTTAACTTTCAAAGAAATGGTACTTCTGATAGATTCGTTGTTTATTCTGGATATGCTGGTGATAAAAGTACAAACGGGGTGATGTAGTAAATACAAGTTAGTAATAGATACTGCATGCGTAGGACTTGGCGACAGGGTTTCAATGTGATGATGAATCAGGTGAAAGAACGAGTATCGAATCGAGATGAAAAGGAGAGGTCGGGTGGCACAAGGCTATAGCATGGCCTGTAAGAATTCTACATCTGGTATCGCGGATCCAGTGTGGACGGGCAGAGCCGCCAAGTATGCTTTCCATGAAGCATCTGACACGATTGGTGCGGAGATATATTTGTCGATATCAAGTTGGGACAAGAAAGAGGCGAGATGAGGGAGCATGGATGTGACGGCAGCATCTTCACGGAGGCGCTGGTTCATTCGCGAAATACCACCTTTCTCTGAATACCAGGCAGAATCCTGGCGTATCACGGCACATTCATAGACGTCGAGAATGGGCTGAGGTAGATTTGCCTTTAGAGCCGCGGAGTATGCAAGCGCGTGACCCATAGCTTCGACGACGACCTGCGATTGCGGGAGGATCAAAGAGTTGAACGATTCACTTCTATGATCGCCTTTGATAGACTTCAGGAGTTGAACGTTTTCGTGTAAGAGAGAGACGGCGTGACGTGCTAGAATGGACTCTTCAGGATCGGGAAGAGGGACGTCATACCGTTGCAGGAGTAATTCGGAGAATAAGCGGATGCATAAGGTGAGAATATCTCCTTCTGCAATGATTACCCCTTTGCCATCGTTCTAATTTTGGCTGTGAGAAATTACGGACCGAGAGAAAGGAAGATAACATACCTCTATTCGCGCCATATAGTTGTGCTCAAAAGTCCCTTGTGCTCCACACCGTTCCGCGACTTCGGGTATACAACGCTGGAAATGTCGACACACAGTCGTTTTCAGGATAACGGACATCGCGTGTCTGATACGGTGATCTGGTGTACGCTCCATCGCCTCTTGCATAATTTGAGGGAACCAGTTCGCCATTACCATTCCTACCGCGGTTGCGTGAGTGATTGGCCATTGTTGTGTACGGAAAGTAAGTATAGGAACGGGTTCATCGCCTTTCCCAAGTAGACAGCGATGCATCGAGTACCGGCCGCCTATGTAGGCGGCTGCTTTGATGGCCGATATCCATGGCGCAGGGACGGCCATTGTCCCCAGAGGGATTCGCCAGACTTCGTTCCACCACGCTTCGAGCGGTTGGGATGGTGGTGAAAGGTCGAGAATATCTGAAGCGACGAGGGAAGTAAAAGGGAGATGTACATTTTTAAAGCGGGTGATAGAGAAATCAAGCGGTGCAGTTCCACTCCGAGGGGGAAGTCGAATGGACTCGACTCCAGCGAACATTTCCCGTTCATTGCATATTGGTACAACAAAAAAGCGACATCCGCGGTCTTCATCGTTAACAATTAACCGAGCCATAACCAAAGCTACCTTCGGTATTCCAAACGATGGCGTGGAAGCGGGCATGAACCTACGATATGGTAAGACAAACATTCGGGACCACTCGTAAAACGGTGCGCTTACTTGGCTGCTTCCTCACGCGGGGTGTTAAGAATGTAGCCATCAGATGTTTTTGTTGCGGTCGTTTCAATATTGAATGCATCTAATCCATGACCGCGTTCCGTCAGAAGATAGATTCCAACTGTGTCAAAACGCAGTAGACGATCGACTAAGGGTTTGAAGTCTGGGCGTTTCTTCAGATGTCGAGAGAGAGTACCAATTGCCAGTCCCACATGTGCGGCAAGCACAGTGAACATGGCAATATCAAGTGAACAGATGGGGTCCGTGATCATGGACCAGAACTTGGGAGAGCAAAACTGTACATCTAAAGCGCTTAATCCTATGAAGCAAGAGAGTGAGTGCCAAGCGGGATAGTGGTAAAGAGACACTAACGGTGAGTCTGCATGACCAGTCTGGCTCGCTTGTACGACAACGAGACGCGTTCGTCTGGTGAAAGAAGTTCCACTTTAGCTTGGAAGAGGGGATGAAGATATAACTGATTAGCCATGATGGGACAGTTAGGGGTCAAGGTGTTGCAAGTTCTCCACCTTTATGTGCTTTCAGTAACTCCATTTTCGGAAAAAGAAATACTCGACCGTGATATTCATACATAGCGGTCACCCAACACCCATGTATGTTTACTAGCCCAAAATGGTCGCAAGTTCTATACGATGTCATGCGCAATTTCATACTTGAGCGGGCCACAAGGTTTAAGAATTCTGCCGAAAAAACAGATCAAGGGGATCGGCAAGGCATTCCAGCAAGGGTTGTGTCAGATAGAAGGTTATCAGCGTGTGCTTGATTTGAATTCTCGTGGGTTACACGCCGGAAATGTCTTCGAATGCCATAATTAGTTTTGTGAACCATTTCGCAGTTTTTCATGTCTTAAAATGGTTCTTTGCTTGCATGACAAAAATGTGACGGGAGTGAGAAGGTCATTATTACCCAAGCACCACATATAGCGAAGAGAAGGCCAAGGTAATCAGCCCTGGAGTATACTATCCCGTTCCATTCGGGAGCCTTTAAAAACGCTCCAGCGGTACCCTACACTGGTCATGGTGGCCCAGATTGGACAACACCTGTTGAGTTATAGAAGTCTAGTGTCCACGAGGACACCAATAGAGTCTTCAGGTTAGCATAAAGCCACATACGGCCTTGTAGTGGTACCCCGAGCTCCTGCCGCAAAGCTAGGGCAATAATCATGGTCAAGATGACACCGAAAAGTTCGAAGACGGAAAGAGGCAATGAGATTTCTCCGGACATCGGGCCGCCTAAGTCGACCTCATTCTGGTTACGTAATCTTCCTTTTTTCGTGTGAAATCCGATCTTTCTCCTTTAAGCCGTCACCGTTGCGTTAGGTTGTCGATTCATCACGTCTCTAAAACTCGCGAGCATGACACATGGCACAACCCGGTTTTCCTCAACGTCTGATCTAGGAAGTGATATCTTGCTATGTAAGGCACTTGAGCCATTTTGAAGTAGGAATATCGCTCACTATATTCCTGGCGGTTCACCGATATTCTCATCGTGTTAAGCCGGAGGTTTGGTATCCGACCAGATTATTGGAATCGCGTGTGTATCCCGAACTGTCGCGCATTCAGACAGACCTAACCAGAAATCCGATCCCTTGGACACGTTCTGACCGTCCGACGAAACGCCCTGAACCGTATTCTGATAGCCTTCGGGATCCAAAGAAGACACTTGGACAACCAGGGTTAACTCCATGTTGCCCGCTTGCCCCACATTTCCGAAACCCCACAAAGCCGCCACAAAGCCCTAGCAAAGCATCCAATATACCCAGGAAATAACCATCTCGATAAATGCTATAGGTCAGCCGGTCGATGTATTACGGCAAGGTGACTCATGGGCACGAGGTATAGACTTTTGGAGTTCCTCTTGAGTTATCTTTTACCTTCTATCTAATACATGTATTTCTAGCTTGTTCCTGACATGCTGTAAAAACTCGGGACCTCCCTTGGCACATACTCGTTTCAATCAAGTGGATATATGGCGGCATATGATACCGATATGTTCTTAGTTTTCGGAGATTTGTTTTGCGTCTGTTTTCAGTTACCGGCAGACGGAGCTGGTCTGTAGCACCCTGCCAACTAGGTCGGGGCTAGCCTTGCAGGGAGTTGGTCCTGGTTTTGTCATGCCACTGTAGATAACATCAAGCTACGTACAGGCGTATGTGTTCACTTTGGGCGAGAAGGTGTTTGCCGATGTGCCGCTTGTGGGTGGACATGGGAAATTATCTGTGAGAGTTAGATTGTAGCGTTGGTGTCTGACCCACCCTTCTGACATGTGCTTATGTGTAAGGGCATCCACCTCCCCCCACGATAATGCCAACAATGAGAGTGGATGATACTTTGACTTCATCGAGCGGAACCGTGTGTGTATCTAGTGAGGGAAGCCCGCATTCCCCTAACATGTCCCTTTCGAAGCGGGACATCGAGGCTACTTCCCAGCAACCGGAGATCCATGCAACACAAGCCGCCACAGCCCCTCAGTTTCCCGAGGGAGGGGTAAAGGCCTGGCTCACAGTTATTGGAGGGTGCGTTCACGACCGTCAGCATAAATCTCCTACGATAAACAATGGATCAGGAGTATCGTTACATTCTGTACATTTGGAGTGGTCCAGTCATTCGGTGTATACCAGGACTACTATACAGTGAGGCCTATGATAGTAAATTAATCTGGACAAGTACACTCATGCAAATCGTAGCGAGTTTCGCTTAAAGAACATACACCATCCGCCATCAGTTTCATAGGATCGATGCAAGTCTTTTTTGTTTTCGCAATAGGACTACCTGCTGGGCGCCTATTCGATGCTGGATATTTTCATCATTGTGTTGTAGGAGGGTCGTTCATATATCTTCTCTCGTGAGTCGATTCGTGCATCCGAGCACCACTTTCTCAATAAACACCCTTTCAAAGAATTTTCATGTTATCCCTCACCCAACCTCATCATTACTACCAGACCTTTCTTGCTCAAGGTATAGGAATGGGTCTAGGGATGGGATTGATGTTTTTACCGGCCCTGACAGTGACGTCACATTACTTTCGAGCTCGAAGGTCATTGGCGATGGGAGTCGTCATAGCTGGTATGTTTATATTGTATTCATCTTATGGAAAGTAATTCTAATCAGGATATAATAGGATCCAGCATAGGTGGTTGCGTGTATCCAGCACTCTTGAATAATATTTTCAATACTACATCGGGATTTGCTACAGGCGTCAGGTTCGTAACCCTGCATTATTTATCAAAGATAAGGGTGCTGACAAGGTGTTAGGGCTGTAGCATTTATGGATTTAGGCCTCTTGATCATCGCGAACTCCATTATGAGGACAAGATTGCCGCCCAAACCTAAAGAAACCAATAACAGGTCGACATTAAAAGAGGTGTTAATTGACGTTCCCTACCTAATATTTGTACTAGGGTCCTTTATGGTAAGCGTAACTCGCGGCTTGAGTCAAGGTGACTTGACGTACTTATCCAACCTTCCAGCTCTTTTGGGGAGTTTTCGTGCCGTGTATGTTCTACTCTCACCATTGGATTACATTCTCACTAGGAAGAGGCACTCTTTTATCTTCAACTTTATGCTGCCAAACACAGCGTTTCCCAGACCATGGTAAAATACGCGGCAAGTCGATACGCTCGGCTTATCCATGTTATATTCATGCCTATAATCATAGATTACGATTATGAATGCGTCCTCGATCTTTGGTAGAACCGTTCCCAATTTCCTGGCAGATATTTATGGGCCTCTAAACAGTGAGCTAATTGCGTATATCGATTCTTATCTAACTAGACTTTAGTCATAATTCCTTCGAGCGCCATTTCAGCGGCGTTAGTATTCGCCATGTTTGGTGCTACTAGCACTGCCGGGGTAATTATCTTTGCTACATTTTATGGATTTTTCTCAGGGGGAGGTGAGAAGTGAACCTATGCTAAACTTCCTATTTCTGAGTTCTGTCACCCAGCTATTTCAGTTGTTACGCCAGCCGCTGGGTCGTTTGTAACTCATGCCGACCATTCAGATCTTGGGTTCGTTGTTTCCACCTTTTTTTATCAGGCGCAAGCCACATATCACGTAAATAATTTAGGACCCGAATTGGCATCTTGTCATTCATTCTAGCGTTTGCGTTATTGACAGGTAATCCGATTGCGGGCGCACTTTTAGCTTCGCCCCGTTATAAATGGTACCAACCCATGGTATTTGCAGCCGTTTGTATCGTTTCCTCACCCTCTTATCAAATCACTAATTGACCCTGTTCTAGGTTGTGGTATTCGGAGGTTCGTTCTTGCACTTAATTTCGCGAAGGGCCCTTGTAAAAAGGAGAGGCACAAGTCGAGTATAAGCGCCATACCCCTATCTAGCTACGTGGCTTGATGAAAGCGGCTCATGCGACAACGCTATTGTCACTACTTGCCCCTCGACGTTGACTCTGTCCTTGTATTATGTTGTCAGGGTACGGACGTTGCATGAACGCCTTCATCAGTCACACCTGTAGTCCCCATGGCAACCATGTTGAGCACCCCATGGATATGTGTCACTCGGCGTGTCATGTAACGTTACCATATCATTGCTTAACAGACACTACGTAACTCAATCTTTCGTGTTTTTACCTGGAACGAACATTTAACGAATATACGAGTCCCACGAAATAAGATATGGGGGTGTGTATTTTTTTAGTGTTTTCGAGAGAATAACTACATGGGTTCGTTAGGACTTTGTCTAAGTTTTTAATAAAGTAACTATTTCTTTCAATTCTAACAAAATTCCCGGCGGCTTCCACAGTTGGCGTGCGGCGATCATAGATATTATCGATCACAAGATGAAACGTGGTCAACCAACCCTGACAAAACCTCATCATGCTTCTTCTGCCTTATCCACCTCCTACCAGGAGCTCATAGTAGGTAGCGTATTATCAAGGTCATGGTAAAGATACCTTACCATTCTTCTTCAGTCAGATCCCTACGTATATTCAGTACATTGACCATTCCATCACGTAGCAGAATTAGACTTTGGCAGAACAACAGCATGCCTACACCGTGACCACGATCAACCTTTAGTTCTTCACGTGGCCGGGGAGCACACGCCAACTTCCCATATCATCAAGTTGATCTGATGGTTCTTCCCGCGGCGATTTATATATACAAACGACGAGCGGGGTGTGACGGTCTCCTTTCATAACGTCTACCCCCAATATCAAATTTCTGTTGCGCTCCACCTCATTTAATGCCTGGTCATATATCCGTCAATCCACGCCGCTCATCGATATCACTCAAGTTTACAGTTGTTGGGGGCAGCATCGCAGGTGAACAAGTCCTTATTTGACGTTTTGCGAACCGGCTTATTTATATAACAGACAGGTCTTGCTTCTGCATACGCACTCCAAAAGGCTGGGCATGAGGTGACGGTTCTAGAGAAGAGTAATGGGCGTGAAAGGGTGAGTAAATTATCACAAGGAATGTGATCTATAACTTACTGGTGATCTTTTACAAGAGCCGGGGAGGGCTTAGGTGCGTGTGTTCCTGGTGTTGTGCCGTTTTTTTAATCAGCGGCACTTGTAGGAGTCCACCAAATATGACAAGGCTATTGAACCAATGGGGTCTCGGCCCCTCCCTAGACCAATACGGGCATCGATGCACTCAATTCGTCTTCCATAAAGGTAAGTCTCGTTAATTTCTCGGCGCCAAAAATTCGATGTTACCGTATCTTAACATTTCATCCCAGGCGAGAGTGGGGAATTGATTGCTGTTATGAAACTACACGAAGAGTTTCTTAAACACCTCATGGCAGACTTTTTGTTCATCCAGGTCCATTACTTTGAGATCCTAGGGCTTATAACTAATCTGACACCCCTTTTAGCACGGAGACCTTCATTCAATGTTACACGAACATGCTATCCAAGAAGGAGTCCAAATCCGATATAATTCCAAAGTGGTGCATGTAGATTCGGAAGCTGTATCTGTTCTTCTCGAAGATGGCGAACGGATAACCTCAGATGTTGTGATTGGCGCCGATGGCTTCAGCAGCCTTGTGCGCACCGCCGTCATAGGAAAAGAAGTACCAGAGACCCGGGAAAGGGACATTACTTTAAATTTTACAATTCCGACCGCTGTAATGAAACAAGATCAGGACCTCAAATCTCTGACAAACAACACAGATGTGGGTTGATTTTGGAAGAACCGTTTATAAATAGAAGTCCATATTTTGATTCCTGTCTTTATAGTGGTCTATATGGCTTGGGGACCAATATATGATGCATGGGAGCCTTGTCGTGAGTAGTCATCTCACGGTCTCAATATTACAATATTTGATTTTATGCTCCAGAATTCCGATCGTGACTTTAGTGTTACCCTAGGGTATACCCTTTCCGGCGACCTTTCAGAGTATAATGAAGGATGGAAAGATAAGTACCCACTTGAGCACTTCAGTCTTGATCTTCAAAAGTTTGAGCCAAAGTGAGTTGAGACATTTTTCTAATTGTATCAAGTGCATTTCTTCATGACGGTTCGGCAGAGTCCGTAAGATGCTAAGTTTGGCGACAGATGTCACACCCCATATCTACATCAGCCGGCCGCACTTAGAAAGTTTTGTATGTGACCGAGCGAGACTAGTGCTGGTTGGAGAGGCGGCGCACCCACTATTGGTGTGTATCTATCAAATGTCGTAGACGTGGTTGCTAATGGATTTCGGTCGTAGCCCAGTGGACAACACAACACGGCACTTGGAATTGAAGATGCCCAAACTCTCGGAAGTTTATTTTCAGGTATCCAACATCGTGACCAGGTTCCCCAATTACTAGCGGCATATGAGGAGCTACGACAGGCCCGGTGCATATCCGCTCAGGAGTGGGAGCGGCGAAAACGAGTCATGCTTACATTGCCTGGTGGGGAAGAGCAGGAGCGGCGGGATATACGGCTAAGAGGTGCGATGGCACACGGAGAGTGGGATCACATGGATGAGAAGACCTTCAAAGAGATATGGGGCGATGAGTTAGATCTGTTTGTTTATGATGCAAGCGAGAAGGTTGAGGATTGGTGGACGAAGTGGGGTCCACTACTCGTTCGAGAAAACCTAAACAGGCGAAGTCTGGCCCCAAACGTGCGGGTTGAGTTAATTTCGAAAGCTGAGTAGTGTCTGGGCTTATTTTCATTCGTGTCGACCCGTTAATGGACATGGTGCCGGCCATCTTTACCGTCATTATTTAATATATTAACAACACTACATATATCGCTCATATTACTAGCCTTGGATTTGTCCAAATGTTAAATGAATTTTGATTTACATAGGTTAGAAGTCCTATCTCACGTACCTGTATCTGAGTGTGGGGTAAAGATTCATCAGGTACCCGTGTGAGAAGATCTTGGGTACAACGGAAAATGTGTTATCGAGGGCTTCGCCGAGAGATAATGAATAATTTCTTGAAATTCTGTGATAGTGCGGCCCGAGTGCGAGAAAGCGCTAATCATGTGGGTCGTGTACGGGTGAACTTCGTCTGATAGAATCCTTGGATCCGAGAGTTCAAAGGTAAGGATTTTACTGAGGGTGCGAAATTGAGCCAAGGAGGTTCCGGGAGGAGGCGGGGGCCCGCGCGATGATCAGGTAAATATACCATACGAGCGGCTTGCTTGCGAGTGTTCGATTGATGAACTTTGGTAAGCCTGAAGAGGGAGGAGGATCTGAGGTAGCCGCGTGAGATTCGGTTCCCGGGACATGAAAGATTTGTTAAGTTTGGAATAGGGAGCGGAGAATCGGGGGAAATTCCGCAACGAACGCGGTAATCCATCCGGAGCATATAAATGTAAGAGGCTGATGACTGATCAGAGCCATGCTAGTCTTCTGCTGTATGATCGCGTTTCGCTGAGACGTTCCGAGGTCTGAGAAAGAGGCTGCCGAAGAAGGTAACGCCATTAGAGTTGCCTCCCGATTAATCCGGAGTGGGAGAATGGATGATAGGGAGGCTATAATGGAAAGTATCAGAATTAAGATCAGAGATAGAGGTTAACTTTTCCGCGTTGTACCAGAGCAACCCAGACCGCTCTCACACTTGAATTTATCCCACTTTTGTTAACATTTAACCACACTACCTATATCCACACTACCAATTAGGACGCCATGTGGTTTCGCTGAGCATCAGCCGACCTAGTGGCACACTGTAGCGTCTACAGACGGTGGGCATGAGGTCTTGATAGTGATCAAAAAAAAAGTGCTTGGGTCGTCCCGAGGCGGTAATGTTTAAAAGTTCCTCAAAGCACAGCTTGGGCCAACGTATGTGTGGTTTGAGTGTGGGAACTTCCGCGTCACGCTACACGAGGCGCGATCACGTGTTCGCGTTGATTTGCGCGACATGGAAGTTCAACATCGTTTCTGGTTACCACAAAACCCCCCCACACTGCCGTTTTGACACAACTAGCTTAATTCTGGCGTAAAGACCAAGCCTCGGCCGCTGTAAGGAATATCCATGCACTATGGCAGGCACATTGACGCCCTTGACGCTAACATCGTTATTAAACTCGCTTCATACACATCTACAATCACAGACACAATTATTACCAACTCTGCACGCCCAGCTTGGGCTTCCACATACTGCCCTCGAGGATGAACTTACTGCTCTTCATCAGCAACTTATGCACAGCGTCGAGAATCAAATCGATTTACGGCGAAAGGAGGTGGAGAGATGGATGGAAAAATGCATTGCAGTAGAAAATGATTGTCTCCGGTACTCAAAAGCATTAGGTGGAAATATCAAGGCTACAGGCAACAGTGTAGGAGAACTCAGAAAGGAGCAAGTCCTCCCTCGGAGGTACGATATGGTGTCAGAATATCAGGAAAAACTGCGTCAGGTGAGTGGCATAATCCTCCCAAAGAGTGTTCGTTGATTATGCATCAGCTGTATCACACGAAACTTGAACAGCTAACGACATTAACAAATCGCCTCAATACTCTTGCGCGCACCCTTGGTGTCGATTATTATACGCAGGATATTTTGGAGCCGACCCCCGCACCTGGAGAGGATCCTCATGAATTGTCTATAAATTCCGATGTCACTCCAGAGAGATTCTCAAAGCTTGAAAAAGAGCTGGTTAGAGGAAAGGCGGAAGTGGTAAGCTCGACATTGATCGATATACCATGGGACTGATTGAAATGTGAATGGTAGTCGAAGAGGCTCCATCAGCTATCCACGACGCTAGTTCAGATTGACTGGTTATTTACAGAATTAGGAATGACACCCCCGTCCCTAGATGACTTGCCCTCGACCACCGCACACTCCTTTGCTACATCTCTTTCCGTTCCCAGCCGAGCCTCGTCGTCAGACTCAACTTTCAACGACCCATTTGCTGTCTCTACACCAACCCCCTTATCGCGCACCAAGCCTGTAACCCCTCTTCTTTTCCAGGACATTATGGCCTCTCCCCCGGAAACAGAGTACCAGCGTATTTTCGCGGGATTTGTTGCTAGGATTGAGGAGGCTGATGATGAAGGCCTGCCGGAAAATCGGGCCGTCCCTGTTGGGCTGGAGGGAGTAGAGCCTACTCCAGGATTAATATCCTGGGCTGAAAACATGCGCACTTCTTTGGAGGAAACAAAGCGTCGGAGAGAGACCCATATTCAGGCGATGTATGATCAACTCGAGGGGTTGTGGAGGAGGCTTGGGGTCGGGGAGGCAGATATGGATGCTTTTGTGGAGGCGCATCGTGGGAGTACGGAAGAAACAATACGGGAGTATGAGGAAGAGCTGGAGAGGATGTTGGAATTAAAGCGAGAGAGGATGGGTGCTTTCGTACAAAGTGCCCGGGAGGAGATCATGAGATTGTGGGATGATCTCATGGTCGGGGATGACGAGAGAGCCGATTTTGCGCCATTTGCAGACGGTAAGTATCTCAGTTTCAATGTGCTCACAGGACTGATAATTATCTCGAAGATGAACACACGGAGGAGTTGTTAACTATTCACGAGGATGAAATCAAACGGCTGAAGGACGAACGGCGGATGAAGGCCCCGCTTCTAGCTGGCATCAAGAAATATTTTGACATCTGTGAAGAAGAAAAGGAGCTCGCCGCCGCTGCGTCAGACCAAACACGCCTTCTCGGCAGAGGCCGGGATCCAGGACGGCTTCTAAGAGAAGAGAAGATGCGAAAGAGAGTCTCGAAGGAAAAACCACGCGTGAGTCACCCCTTGCCGAAATCCGCTTCGATATCTAATGCAAGATATCCAGCTTGAGCAGGATCTCCTAGCATCGATCCCCGCTTGGGAACAAGAAGCCAAGCGCCCCTTCCTTGTTCATGGGGAAAGCATCCTACAGATCCTCATGGAGACATTGAGTGCTGCCGATCAAGAGAACAAACGGAAACCACCACGTGCAGGCTCCGTTCCGCCGCGCGCAACGACCCCTGTAAATTCATTACATGCTTATGTCCCTGGCTCCAAAACTGGTGTAGTCACGCCTGCGATACGTCCTAGTTCGGCATCGCAGTCTGTACCTAATAAACGTCAAAAGCTCGGAGAACCAGTAACAGGCCCAGGTCACCAACGTCAAGGAAGCGGCGGAAACGGGCACACACCAAACTATGGAAGAGTGCCGTTGGGGTCACATCGGGGAGGCAATAGTGCGTCAGGACGGAATGTTTCTCCTTCAAAGATCCCTGGAAAGACCCCCACCGGGGTTCAGTCGTCGTTACCCCGACCTATAGGGATTGCCATGCCTCTGCCGAAACCAGGGACGCAACACCACGCTCTTGGGCATGGCCGAGTCCCGAGTGGCATGGCTTACGCGACTGGATATCCTGCCGGAGGGAGAGGTTCTTCGTCTGTCTCCGTGCTTACATCAAGTGGATATGGGTCCAGATACGCTAGTGGCGGCGCTGGATATGGTACAGGCGCAGGAGCGATGAAGAAGGCTACGAGAGCGAGAAGAGAAAGCTTCAAACCACGGCCAAGTGTCGACACCATGGAGATGGGGGTGAGCGTTGATATTGGAGGTCATGGAGGGAGATGGGGTGGACTTACGGGGAGTGTAAGAGAGGAAGATGAGGGATATTGAGTATCCGATTTAATTTTGATTAAGAAACGACGTCCCTTCCACAGCATTTATTATTACTTTTATTACGATTCATCCATTTTGTGTAATCTATGTAGTAGGTAGAATTTAACGACGACTGTGACATGTACAACGGTCAACTTTTAACGCTTGAAGAGCCTTTGAATTTTCTTGAACATGTGTGGTTGGAGTAAGGCAGATGTGACAACTCTAAAACGCGTCGCGTCACACCCAACTGTCACACACTTTCCTGACTACTTATTAATATTCCTGACCTCCATAATGGCTCGAGGTCGTGGTACATTTGGACTATCCTCTGCACGCGGAGGTGGACGTGGGTCATTTCGTGGCTATCGTGGCGGTGGTTCATGGCGAGGAAGTAGAGGTAGGGGGCGGGGGCGGGGGCAAGGTGGCGCCAGCGCACCTACTGATGCAGCACCTCAACGCGAAGACGATGGTACACAGCTCACAGAGAGATTCGAAAGGGTCGCATTGTCTGATGAGATTGACGAAAAGCTAGGCTTTGCACGAATTCAATCAGGAGGGAGGAAGGAGGGGTGGTTAATCAACATGCATCCAGTAAGTTGCAATGTAGCCACGCGTTCTTCCAGCTCATCGGTTAAATCCTTCAGACCCTTGTCAAGGATCCAGACTGGCCCTCTGGAAAATCAGCGGTTGATTTCTATTTCATTCAAGACGACGGAGGGATGTTCAAATGCACTTTCCAGTACGAACCATACTTCAATATCTGCTGTAAGGTGAGTTGCTATCTGCCTACAAATTTTAAGGAGTTAGTAACTTTTGTAGGGTGGGACAGAAACCATGATAGAAGAATGGTTGAACAAAAAATATGAGGGCCTGATCTGCCGTATCACTCGAGAGAGAAAGGAAGACTTGAAACTACCCAATCACCTCATGGGCCATCGCCGCCTCTATCTTCAGCTCCACTTTAGGAATGTATCGGATCTCTTGGCTGTAAGACGCGACATACTTCCTCTAGCCCTCGCAAATAGCGCAAAGCGTAATGCTGTGGACGCGTATGCTGAAGTTATCAGCGCGACGGCCGGGGCTTCTATGGAGATTGAGATTGATGGGGACGAGTGGGCCGACTTGGGTAGCAGCAGGGCTACTGGGAAAGGGGCTGGGTCGCGTGATAGGGATCCTCGTGAAGGAATTATTGACATTCGTGAGTATGATGTGCCCTACTACCTTCGGGTGGCCATCGACAACGATATGAGGGTTGGCCTTTGGTATGCAATCACTTTCACAGAAGGCCAACCCACTTTCTCCAAGCTAGTAGAGAAGGTCAAACGTGCGGATCCCGTGGTTATGGCCTATGATATTGAAACGACCAAATCGCCTCTCAAGTTCCCTGACCAAGCCATCGACCAAGTCATGATGATTTCGTACATGGTGGATGGACAGGGTTACCTAATTACTAACCGCGAGATTGTGAGCGAAGATATAGATGATTTTGAATATACTCCCAAAGAAGGTTATGAGGGCCCATTTATTGTTTTCAACGAACCAGACGAGGCAAGGCCCATATTCATATTTCTAGCATTACTTCCTTGATACTAAATCTTTCGGTCCAGGCAGGCGTTATCAGACGTTTCTTTTCCCATATCCAAGATGTGAAGCCCACTGTTATGGCGACCTTCAATGGCGATTTCTTCGACTTTCCGTTTCTAGACGCGCGCGCAAAAGCGAACGGGATCGATATGTTCCTTGAGACCGGTTTTACAAAAGACGTAGAAGACGAATATAAATCTCGCACTTGTGTGCACATGGATTGTTTTCGTTGGGTCAAACGTGATTCGTACCTACCACAAGGTAGTCAGGGGTTGAAGGCAGTCACCACAGCGAAGCTTGGCTACAATCCAATTGAGCTTGATCCTGAGCTTATGACCCCGTATGTTTGCACTGTGATAGAAGATATACTTGTTAAACTTGAGCATACTTTACAGATATGCCATGGAACAGCCTCAAATTTTGGCCCAGTATTCAGTCTCAGATGCTGTCGCAACCTATTATTTATATATGAAATACGTCAATCCATTCATATTCTCGTTGTGTAACATTATCCCACTTTGTCCCGATGAGGTCTTACGCAAAGGGAGTGGGACACTGTGCGAGACTCTTTTAATGGTATCTCTCGATTTTGGATTTCTTGAAGAACTCTTAACTTATTTTTTTCAGGTCGAGGCCTATCGTGGCCAGATTATTATGCCAAATAGACATGACGAAGCACATGGAAATATGTATGAGGGTCATCTACTCGCATCGGAGACCTACGTTGGCGGGCATGTTGAAGCTTTAGAGGCAGGAGTATTCAGGAGCGATATTGCTACTGAATTTAAAATTGTGCCAACTGCGGTCCAACAGGTAAGGCCCTTTTTTTCTTTAGTTGTACACGACTTCACCTATTTTGTGCAGCTCATTGATGATCTCGATGCGGCCTTGAATTTCTGTATCACGCAAGAATCCAAGTCTTCACTTGATCAGGTATCGAACTATGATGAAGTTAAGGCAGAAATAAAGGCTGCCCTAGAACTCATGCGCGATAATCCAAGACGGGTCGACAACCCTCTTATCTATCATTTGGACGTTGCGGCGATGTACCCCAACATTATGTTGTCCAATCGACTGCAGCCGGATTCCATGATTGACGAATCTGTCTGTGCCGTCTGTGATTACAATCGCCCAGGAAAGACTTGTGACCGACGCCTTGAATGGGCATGGAGAGGTGAATTCTTCCCAGCTCATAGGGATGAATATAACATGATCAGGCACGCCTTGAACCAAGAGACATTCCCATCCAAAAAGCCTGGGGGACCTCAACGGAGATTCCCCGACCTTTCAGAGGCTGAGCAAAGTGCTCTGCTTCATAAGCGTCTCGGAGATTATTCACGCAAGGTTTACAAGAAAACGAAGGACACGCGCGTCGAAACGCGGGAAGCCATCGTTTGCCAGAGGGAAAATCCTTTTTACGTTGACACAGTACGGACGTTTAGAGATCGTCGATATGAATATAAAGGATTACACAAGACGTGGAAGAAAACTCTGGATACCGTTCTGGCGGACGGAGGTTCTATTGCAGAAATTGATGAAGCAAAGAAAATGATCGTTATTTATGATTCTCTGCAACTGGCCCACAAGTGTATCCTCAATTCTTTTTACGGATACGTGATGCGTAAGGGTGCCAGATGGCATTCAATGGAGATGGCGGGTATTACCTGTTTAACTGGAGCTAAAATCATTCAAATGGCTCGAGCTCTCGTCGAACAAATTGGTCGCCCGCTCGAGCTGGACACGGACGGTATTTGGTGTATGCTTCCTGGAGTTTTCCCAGAGAATTTCAAATTCAAACTCGAAAATGGAAAAACCATTGCATTTTCCTACCCATGCACCATGCTAAATCATCTCGTCTATGATCAATTCACAAATCACCAATATCATGACCTCGACCCCGAAACTGGCGAATATGTTGTACACAGCGAAAACTCAATCTTCTTTGAACTCGATGGGCCCTACAAAGCCATGATTCTCCCTTCCTCCAAAGAAGAAGATAAGTTGCTCAAGAAGCGGTATGCGGTATTCAATGACGATGGCTCTCTCGCTGAGCTGAAAGGATTCGAAGTCAAACGCCGAGGCGAACTACAGCTCATCAAAATTTTTCAATCCCAAATATTTGAGAAATTCCTCTTGGGGACAACCACGCAAGAATGCTACGCTGCTGTTGCGGAAGTCGCCGACCAATGGCTTGATGTTCTTTTCAGCAAAGCTGATAGCCTGAGTGACGATGAGCTCGTTGAACTCATTGCCGAGAATAGAAGCATGTCAAGAACGTTGGCTGAATACGGCGCTCAAAAATCGACTTCCATTAGCACAGCCAAACGCCTCGCCGAATTTTTAGGTAACCAAATGGTCAAGGACAAAGGCCTCGCTTGCAAATTCATTATCTCTGCAAAGCCAATAGGAGCCCCAGTAACGGAACGCGCCGTTCCTGTAGCTATCTTCTCTGCCGAGGAGAGCATCAAACGCACGTACCTCCGCAAGTGGCTGAAAGATAGCGCCCTTACCAACTTCGAGTTACGATCAATTTTGGATTGGCAATATTATATTGAAAGGTTGGGCTCGGTAATTCAAAAACTTATCACCATTCCGGCAGCTATGCAAAAGGTTTCGAATCCTGTTCCGCGAATCCGCCATCCAGATTGGCTTCACCGACGGGTTGCCGGTGCAGTCGACAAGTTCAAACAGAACAAAGTTACTGACTTCTTTTCTCGTTCAACTGGTGATGAAATCCAGGAAAGGGTAGAGTCTGCAGACATGGAAGATTTTGGAACGAACTCTTTGCACCCCGATAAACCACGTATTGCTGTCGTCAAACGAAGGGCAGTTCGCGAAGCTACTCCAGAGCCTGAACTTGAGGCAATATCTCTCCCAGATCCATCAACGAATTACTCAGCTTGGATTAAAGCTATGCGACCTCGATGGAAACAGATGCAAGGTGCTCGCTGGGGAAGCTCAGCTTCAACAGTCGTTCCTGCTATGTTCAGAAATACCCGAATCCGGGCGAATAATCGATGGGACATCATGCAGATTCGTGCCAGCCGAATTCCAGGTCGCTACATATTATGGCTATCCGTTGATGGCGAGCTCGTTTCGGTTCCTCTTCGTATCCCTCGAGAATTCTACATTCACCTCAAACAACCAAAGGACGAAATTTTTCAATCAGAATATTACACGTGGGAGAAGGTAACACGGCATCTTCCACGAGAAATTCCCTGCACAAATCTATACAAGATATCCGTTCGTGAAGATGTATATTGTGATATACAAGAACATTTTATAGACCTTACGAACGACTCCAATGTGGATGGTGTATACGAACAGCAGGTGTGTTTTTCCTACCCACATCCTGCACCCATGCAAAGTTTGATACTCCATTACAGGTTCCTCTAGTTGTTAGGGGGTTAATTAAACTTGGTAAATCCTGCACGATGGACGATACATCCATGACTTTAAACCGAGCCCAACATGTCGGTTTTGATTTGAATCAATTGGATCGAATGGGACCTTCTCCCTCTCGTCAGAAGTATCTGGATGGCGGAAAATCCGGGAAATATATACTGCTGTACCATGCATGTTCTGCTACCGCCCCCCTTCATGTCTTCGCGACTTTTCTCCCATCCGGTCCTGTAAAAATTCACATTGTGGACCCAGCAACCCGCCGACAACCTATAGGGCGCCTACAAGACATTTATGCCGAACTTTTACAGAAACGAAATCAAGCCTACGGGCAAAGTAAATCGGTTACGTATCCCGACTCTCGCGAATTTTCTACGACATATCACACCAACGATACTACAGCTTTAAAAGCAATTTCACGCGAATTTGGCCTTATGGAAGACAAATCGTTTACTATCGTCATCTCTTCCACCAAAGACCAGTCGTACTTCGATAGGCACATTCCTAAACTTACCAAATTCCCAGTGCTCTCAATGACCAAGGCTAAAGCACCACATACACTAGATGTGTACCCCTGGCAATCCCACGTATCCCAAAAGATGCTAAACCGCTATTTGAACATGGGCGTATGGATTGATCGCATGGCCTCCCTTGCCGATTACTATGATGTTCCTATTGGTCATATTGAAGGCGACCAACCTCTCTTGATATCGGACATTAGCTTTGCGCGTCGATTGGTCCAACAAGACATCATACTATGGTGGTCCATTGGGGAGTACCCAGACTTGGGGGGCATTGAAAATGACCAACGACCCTCAGAAGATTTTCCCAAGACCGAGTTCATGTCCCCGGGTTCTTACGCTAATGTTTGTTTGGAAATTACAGTCCGCAACCTTGCGGTCAACTCTGTACTCCAATCAGTGATGGTCAATGAGCTAGAAGGGAGCGGAGGCGCCACAGCATTCGATTCCGTTTCTCGTACCCTGGACGAATATAAAGGCGGAGAGACACAACGCGATATCTCTCTTGGAGAATCGAATGTATCGGCACAGATGTTTAATACTCTGAAGGCGATGATCAAAGCATGGCTTTTGGATAAGATTCGAGACAACTATGAAAGCCCAGCGACTCTCGGGATCGATCACTTCTGGCGCTGGATCAGCTCGAACTCGTCAAATATGTATGATCCAAGTATTCATAGATTCGTCCACGGTCTCATGCGAAAGACGTTTATACAATTGCTTGCCGAGTTTAAACGACTCGGTTCAAACGTTGTTTACGCCGACTTCAGCCGAATTTTGCTCGCAACATCAAAGCCCCCTGGAACTGCACATGCATACGCCACCTACATCACAACAGCTGTTACTTCTCATGAATTATTCCAGCACATCTACCTCAACACCGAGCGATTTTATGATTTTCTTCTTTTTATGGACCAGGCCAACTTTGGTGGCATTGTCTGTGAAGATCCATTGGCACTTGAGCCCCCGGAGGAGCTCTCAATGGAAATGCGGTGGAATATTAAAGAATTCCTTCCACCAGCTGTGCAAGAGGATTTCTACAGTATCGTTCAGTATTTCATAATCGAATTATTCAAGATTAAACAGAGGACCAATGGGGCATCCCGTATTCCATTGCGCGTTCTTCCTGACGGGGCTCCCGATTCAACCCAACGTGACGCCGGAAAGACAAAAGAAATAGATGCTACACTAGAATTTATAGCCCGCCGTCTTACGAGAAAACTCCTCAAGGTCATCGGTGTTGTACAAGATCGTTACAAAGACTCGATGATGAGTGAAGATAATAGCGACGGGTTCGAGTTCCCAGACCTTGCTGGCTCTCATCTCAAATTCAAAGACCCAGTTCTAGAGTTGATCAAATTCGTCTGTGCAACGTTTGCCTTGGTCAAAGACTTCCAAGTCGAAATTGGCCTCCTCAAGAGGAATCTTTTGGAATTGATTGGAGTTCGGGAATTTTCATTAGACGCCGCATTTCGAAACCCTTGTGAACCCCTGAAGCTCCCCAATGTTCCATGTCGCCATTGTGATGCTTTGCGTGACTTCGATTTTTGTCGTGACCCAGAATTGTCTCCAAATCATTTAGATGCGTCACCCAAATGGCTCTGCCTAGCATGCGGTGGTGAATATGACCGAACTGCCATTGAACTTGCTCTAATGCAAATGGTTCATACCATGGAGCGCACCATGGGCCAACAGGACCTACGCTGCTTGAAATGCCAGCAAATTCGGTCCGATAACGTAGCCCTCTATTGCCAGTGTTCTGGTACCCAGACATATACTATCAACAAAGCAGACTTACGGCGAAAACTCCGCACAATTGTGAGCATTGCAAAAGCTCACAACCTCGGCCGCTTAAAAGTAAGACGATATTATTTAAACACTCCATCCCGCTAATCTCTCGTTACAGGAGCGGGCCCAATTTATGCTGAATATCTGGTAAGACGTGCACTGCCCACTGCACCAACCGATACCCAATTATGCTTGATACCCGAGACCATTTGCTTCATAAAGGCCATAGAATACTCACAATCGTCACTTGCTACTTTTTAGTGTCCTGTACCAATACCTGTTCTTACACTAACCACATCGGAAAAAAAAAATCAACATGTAGCCTTCGTATCAATTCGAGAGTTCCGCACTGTTTTTCTACACTGAAACTAAACAAAGCATAAATGCCCCACATCTGTCCAGTACTTGAGCCATCGCTCAACGTCGAGCTTTCCTAAAGGGCAGAGCTTCCCGTTTTCTAATGACGGGGCAGCTTTCACTGCATTTTCCGTGCAAAGTCTGGGAAAACCGAATGCTTCCGCGTCAGTAAATGATAGAGGTTTGTTTGCGGATTGAAAAAAATCCAGTAAACGTGATGCTGGGTTAAACGTGTTTCTAGGTCCAGACCTCGCGCTGTCATTCAACGATGCTTCTAAAGCCGATAGCCAGGTAGGATATGGCACCAAACGCACCCCCAGTACTTCAGATATGGGTCCAAAAATTTCACACCATGAAACTGGATTGGGATGGGCTAGATGGAGAACAAACTCTTCACTCCGACGCATCTCCACCAGACAAGCAGCCGCAGTAGAGACTGGTATCCATGATACAACCTGAAGACAAGGAGTTGATGCTCTGGGTAACTAGGTGGGTTTATGGTAGTACTTACCCCTGGGGCATGGGGAAGACACCCGAGAACCTGACCGGATCGAACAATGCTGGGTACCCATTCAAATGGATTCCAAGATCCATTCCTCCCACCACTGAGCTGCCCGATACGGACTATAATCGGAGATACGGCCGTCCTTTCTCTGGCAAGAGTAAGAACCCTTTCTGCAACCCACTTTGATTCGGGGTATCCTGAGCCGATGGCTACATCGGGATAAGTTATTGATGTCTCGGGAGCAAAGTTTTGAGTCCAATCTATATCAATAGCCATTAGTATAGGCTGGGTTTCGGTAAAAAAAAAATGAAATCTACTTCTGACAGCCCCGATAGAACTCGTAAAGAGAATGCGGGGAGGAAACATATATGGTGAGGAAAGTGCGAGATCAACCAACCGGCGTGTTCCTACAATCAGTGGCTCCATGGATGAGATGACAATATTAAAGTCAACGTGCCAGGCTGAATGATGTTAATTGTTTAACGAGGATGCGCCGCAGTTACATTTACTCACCGTTATGTATAATACATGTAATCGTCGTCCGGACTTCCTCGTATAACGATGGATGAAGCCCTAATTTATCTTGGCTGGTATCACCCTCTAGGAACGTGATTTTTTGGGAATTAATGATGGAAACGTCGATACCACGATCTTTGAAGGCTTCTCGCTGCCTTTCGTAACTAGCGGTATTGGCTTTCCGATTAAAGGCGTAGATTCGTAAAATAGAGGGCGTTAGAACTAATCTCTCCAAAAGATAACAACCAAGGCCACCGGTGCTACCCGTCAGAAACACAACTTCTGATGTCGGGTTGGGGCAAAGTACCGTCTGACGTTGTGGAAAACCATACGTATATTTTTCAACCAAGCCTTGCATTTCACGTGCCGTCACCGCCCTTTCCTCCTCAATATCGGGGGACAATACCCCTCCTTGAGTGATACGAGCCAAATACTGACTGAGACGATTTACTGTGGGGTGAAGATAAACGAAATTGATGGGAATATCTTTGATAGAACATTTTGTTGTCTGTCTTAGGGTGTGTAGGATGGTGTTGCGTATCCAAGTTGCCTGCAGGCTAGTAATTGTCAATAATAGCTGATTTGAAAATCAATAAACCTCACCTATCACACCCGTTCTGAAATATATCTTCATCTATCGTTGGTGCTCTACCCATAACTTTCTTTACTACTGAGAGAGTGAAATCCAAGCATGTATCAAAGGTGAACAATCGAGGAAGTAGTATATCAGGCTGGGACGATTCCTCGATGGAATCGTATCCTTGCCTGATTTCTTGTTCATAATCGTTTAAAATGATTTGACGTCTCGGGGTCCCTTTGGCAGTGTATTGGAAAGGTTTCGAATGATTTGCCACCAATACCAACTAAAGAACATATACATCAGAATAAGCTACTCCTGAAAGATAATTAAATTGAAAAATATAACCTCTTTGAATATTCTACTGTGAGAAGGTCCGAACTTATTGGCCTCCTCTATGCTCGACCTGAAAATAAATAGTGAAAACCGAGAAACAAACTTGAGCAAATAATGTATTGCAAACCAAATTAAATTCCTGAATTCAGCTAGGCGCTCGAGATCGTTTGGATCGAACTTGTATCCAATGTTCGGTTCAACAAGTACACCCGCTTGGAAGCGACCCCTTCCAAAAATTATTGTGCAGAAGATAGCCGGATGTCTGTTCATGATCGTTTCTGGATGATAAAATTTAGGAACTGATAATAGTGGTAACGGGTTTCTCTCACCCATAGGCACGGGATTCGTCTCAAGTGATAAACGCGTATCAAAGGGTCAATAACAAACGAAAACATCACCAGCACCTACTTTTTCACCCGTCGAATGCATTATTTGATCGTCCGACCTTTAAAAAAATATCAGTCAATATTGACTCTAGTGTTGGGCTGGGCGTATCCTACCTTCCATAAATTTTCCATAACTTTGCATTAGATCGGTGGCGTATTAATAGGTCGTTGGTGTCGTACATATCAATACCCGACATTTGTGTATTTGTCACCGTCAGCGTATGAGAGAAAGTGTTCTACAAGAAAGCCTTTTATAAGGACATCGGGCTGTATTAGGCATTATCCACTTACTCGGAATAGAAGCCGAAACGTATTTTCAGTTTCTTGTTCTTGAAAAATAGGATCTGTGTGAGGAGAAATCTTTTACAGAATGGTCTAAGTCTGACAAAAAAAATGGGTATTTTAGCCGGAAATATGATACCTGGAAATATTCCCATCCCTCCTTGGGAAGGCGCTCTGTAAAAGAAAGTTAGTAATCCACCCGAAGGCAAGAGAACAGTAGGTGCACTGACTGGCCAGAAATTTGGATGTTCCTCCAATCTCCGTTCTGAGATATCAAGGGGTAAGGAAATATTAAATAGTACTGTAATCTTGAAAAAAACATACGCCCCGTAGAAAGGGTATAAACACACGCCTTTCTCTACTAACTCGTCACCGACCACCTTCTGTATAGGACCACCCCCGAAAAGCTTAAAATAATTAATGAAGTAATGCTTAAACCGGCAGTATTATTCATACTATGGCATCGAATTTCCGCAAGGCATCAACTTTCTTAGCATCTTGAGACCATTCCTATATCCGATGAGATCCAAACTGTATATAATTTCAAGTTGTGAACTGGGCCTACCTCCAGAAAAGCAGGAACACAAAAAATAAGCCTGGACTTCGTCGCGATAGCGCTGCTATAAACCCGATCCGGTGTTGGAATAATAGGCGGATTGCTGGGAGCAAAATTAGACAAGGTAATACCAACCATAGTCTGTACATGATTTTCTGAGTGAGCTGCTTGTGCCGAGATTTGTGGAACGCACGGCCCAGGATATTGATACGACCCCCATAGCATCTGGGACAAATGTAAGATAATGGAGTAGTTAGCGTGGAGCTGTATACGCACGAAAAAAAGGTAGAGTGTGGTTGGATAATATTCTTCCGCAAACATCTGTTTCCCCGTAATCTTTTAGTTATCACATAAGTGTTTGGAGTACGGTGTAATTTAAATCCCATACAAGGTTGGCTACCCCATTGTAGCAAGTTGCGGTGAGTGATTAATATTGGTTTTGGAAATGAGGTCGAACCTGCAACGTTATTATGTAATTAGGATAAGACGGGACGTGTGCGAATCTCCGGAGCATATGTACTTACCGGAAGAATGCAAAACCATCGCAACATCGTCGACGTTACGCTTTCGCGCGGGAGGGAGCTGCTGAAAAGCAGCATCTGAAGACTCCATGCATTTCCCGAAAAGAGTTTCAAATAAGGGAGCTTCGAGAAATCGAACTTCAGCCACGTTTTCCTCGGTGTTGTTGTCTACTGCACAGGCGGCAGCAGCCAGCTCTCTCATGGCCTGGTCGCCACTCACAAAAATGTACTTGACCGCCATTTTTTGCAGAAGACTTGCAACTCCAGCCGCAGAATTACGCGGCGAGATCGGAAAGGCGCGATATCCTGCACGAATAATTCCTGCCGTAAGCGCAAAGTAAGATAATTGATCTAAAAATATTAGAAGAGGTTAGTAGTTGTCCTGAGTGGTGAGGATGACCACTCACCGATGACCGCGAGTATAGCAATGGTAGGGGCTTTGCTCTCATCCAGAGCGCCAATTAATGTTCGCACCAATGTTCCAGCTTTATATATGGCTTGCACCGCACGCCGCCAGCAGATGGTGTGGATTTCTCCACCATTGCCATCATATACAAATAACGGATGGTTTCCGTTCTCGTGAAGGTGAAAGTCATATATTTCTGAGATGGTTGAATTTTCATGAAGAGAAGGCGGCTGAAAGGTTGTACTTGTTACTGCCTGGGGTGTAACGAAAGCTGGCGCCTCCATTATTAAGAGGTCTGAGCAGCAAATAGCATGTCCGATGTACTGTTTAAGTATGTGGACCATCCTCCGACAGGGTAGCACTGGCAGTCGGATCAGGCTGTTGGATTTGGGCACATGTGCAATCGTCGTGTTAGGGTGGTGACAAACTGGGATCTTTTTTCCCCTTCATCGGTCGACTTGTATGCTTAGGTGTGTGCACAAATCTGTGGCCAAGACTGTATTCCACGGACTCGAGGATTCGGATATATTATAATGTTTGATTGTTGTTTGACAGAGTGGGAGGATATTGAAGATTCGAGCCCTGTGCTTAAATGCTTGGGTTTATGCGGGGTCTTTTAGGACCAGCGTAAATCCACACAATACAAAAATTACAGGGAAAATGGGATGGAAGCGGTAAAAATGCTGGATTGCCACGGGGTTTCTTGTCGAATCCGCGTCGGGCGCGGTAATAAAATCGTTGCAGGAAGGTCAACGACACTAAATCTAATCTGATAAAAACGATTCACCATTATCACCTATTAATACTGGGTTAACTTTGGTTCCAAGGATTGGTACAAGGATGTGATCACTTGTCCAATGAACAAAGCAAAAGCGCTCCATTTAAGAAACACAACATACATCGAGGAGAAGAAGAAAAAAATAAACAAAGTCCAAAGGTTTTGTCTGGTTGCACAACCTCTCGAGTGGGGGGGAAGGAGTTACTGCACAAGTAATGTAACACGGGTCTCTCGAAACTAAAGAGAATTAATAGTATGGTGCATAGATACAACACAAGGCGACACGGAGATAGGGAGGGCTGAGGGGAGACGGAGTAGTGCATTATTTTTGTGTCGCCTTGACAATCGAGACCACAATAATAACGATGATGACTGCTATTGCGACGCCGATAATAATACGCATCTAGTTCAAACAAATGAGGTTTACTAGCCTTATGAGGAGAAAAGGGAGGCATACCTTCATGTCTTTCCACCTAAGATAAGGAAATTGGGAATTAGTCACAATTAATCAAGCCCCAAGCATACACAAAGACGTACCACATATTCTGTCGAGGAAGGACTAATAAGCTACTTACGAGAGTAAAGTGTATTTGATTAACATACCTTGCGTACTCGGTTTGCACCTCGGCGGAAACCTTGTGCAGATACGGCAAGATTGTCTGGCATTTTGTGTAATGAGCAATGGACACCACCTCGCCCAAATTTCATTCGCAGGATATCTAAGAGACATACCTGTCTTGTCCTGCAGTGAATCTAGTCGCTCTCCTCGTTCTGCCACCTTCGTAATGTTCTCTCTCATAATTCCAACAGTATCGTCAATTTGAGCTTGTATGGCCGCTGTCTTCGGATTTCCTTGGCTGGGACCAGAAGGATTCGAAGAGGATCCATTCCGAGGTACATATGGGTCATAAGGTTCAGACCTGAACAAGAGAAACGTTAGCTGAGGGTGTGGTTCCAGCACGGTATCTGACAAACATGATGGGAATGTGGGGGTCTGACACGAAAAATTTAGCTCAGCATAGGTTCAGTGGCCTCTGAAGAGCCCATCGCATAAAATTTACTCACCGTGTCAAACGAAATTGAAAAGTGAGAGGAGCGGGGTGGTCGTTGGCAACAGAAATGCCACTGCCGTCGATAGAGACTTTCCCCACGGTGTGACCGCAGCCCGTTACAACACCGCCTAAACGTGACACGTGACATTCATTCCAACCATCATGCATCATATTCAATCAGGCTTGGGCACAGTCACTGACCTCTTGACGCCGACATGAACGAAAGAAGGGGAAACTACTTGAAAATTGAAATATAAAAATGTTACAGTGAAATTGGTTGTGAAGGGGCGTAGGCCCGGAAGCATGTGTAGAATAGAACTTTGAATTCCCAGACCCGCTGGTTTGACACTCAGCCCGGTTGATGTGGATGAAATGCAGAGGGACAGGTCCAACAATGTTTTTATAATATCTAGATTTAGAGGCTGTGGTGGACGTCAGGTGGGCATATACCCACTGATCTCTGGTGTTGATGTTGGCAGAAATTGCAACGATAGATTTTGAAGATCATTTAGCGCCCCAACAATTTGGAATCGCTCGCTCAACAAGC
Organism: Collybia nuda; assembly: GCA_015584075.1. Classification (NCBI taxonomy): domain Eukaryota; kingdom Fungi; phylum Basidiomycota; class Agaricomycetes; order Agaricales; family Clitocybaceae; genus Collybia; species Collybia nuda. The sequence continues at coordinate 225,210 of MU150244.1, forward strand.
GAGTCTTCATCACATCCCGTAGATCAGGTACTCGGTACAACATCGTGTCTACGTGTTCCTCGATAAAACATATATATCGAGGCTTGAGAGGATCTTCAAGCCGGAAATGAAATTCGTGTTTGAGTTTTGAAGGGAGTTTGAACAAGGATGTGATTCAGTCTCACGCCACCACCATCTCATCATCTCTTCTCCCAAATTCTACTTTACCCATTGCATTTGTGCCTATACTTTCAGGCCTCTGCGCCTCTTACTTTCCTTAACTTTCTGTATCATGTCATCGACGCAGGGTCATAAAACCAGCGGTTCTGTTTCGCAGAACCACAAGGCCCAACTTGCTAATGCCTATAACGAACTGGGGAAGGAACTTTCATCAACGAAAGTTAGGGTGGTTGGAAACTACACACTAGGGAAGGTTATTGGAGAAGGTGAGTAGCATCACCGTTCATTATTCGTGTCTTATTCTGTGGTAGGCGCCTATGGTAAGGTGCGAATGGGGACACACCGTTTAACTTCAACCCGGGTTGCTATCAAGCAGATTCCTAAAGCCATGTCCGCATCGCTGACCCGTGAGATCCACCATCATCGACAATTGCACCACCCCCATGTCACACAGATGTTCGAAGTTATTGCCACAGAGTCGTCTATTTGGCTCGTGACGGAGCTGTGTTGTGGAGGCGAACTCTTCGACTACTTAGTTGAAAAGGGTCGTCTGGCCGAAGACGAGACTAGAATATTGTTTGGACAACTGTGCCTTGCAGTGGCATACCTTCATGAGAATGGGATAGTTCACCGGGATCTGAAACTTGAGAATGTACTGCTGGACGAACGGTGCCGCGTAAAGCTCGGCGATTTTGGGTTCACGCGCGAGTTCGAGCGCGGTAGCTTCATGGAAACGTTTTGTGGAACGACAGGCTATGCATCACCAGAAATGTTGCAAGGAAAAAAATATCAAGGCCCAGGTTCGTGTTTTAGAACTTTACAACATTCTCTGTTCACACATTTATGCAGAGGTTGATGTTTGGTCACTGGGCATCATATTATACTGCCTTCTCACGGGGACACTTCCTTTCGATGATGACGATGAAGATGTTATGCGTGCCAAAATTATTAGGGGGGATTTTGAGGACCCCGACTGGCTTTCGATAGGTATGCCAATACATTTTTGGGCGATTGTCGGCGACACTTATATGTTACCTTAGAATCGCGTGACCTAATCAAGAACGTTCTCCAGAAAGATGTTACAAAACGCCTCATGATTCCTCAGATACTGGCCCACCCATGGTTCAGCACACAGAAGCCCATTTACGAACCTGAGCCCGGGACATCTGAAACCTCTACACTATCTACTTCCGACTCCCTTTTCACACCCGGAACTTCCACCACCCCTACCACTCCAGATGAAATTCCTGACGACCCATTTGAATTAACCCCTCTTCACCGCACCCCAAGCGAAACCACCCTCCGCAAATCAGAACCTCTTCATCTTATTATGACCGGTAACCAACCTGAGACAGTACAAGAAGAGGATGACAAAACATATATCCCAACTCCTCCGCGGCATAATTCGTCAGGATCATCTAAGGTTCCACCAATTCATCCCGTTCGCACTCCCGCCCGCACTAAACGACGCTCAGTCTCGTCTACCCTCTCTGACTCTGCATCTCCGACAGCTGATAAGACACCTACACCATTGCCTTTCCCATCCAGTCGTGATCTCGACTTTGCCTCACTCCTCAGCACCCCAACCCCTATTATTTTTTCCACGCCTGTTGAGCGAGAGCTACTCAACACCTTAAGCGCTCTTGGTTTCGACACCGCTCAGATCGTGCATTCTGTCCTTACGGACGCATGTGATGCTGCTGGAGCCGTTTGGTGGATGTTGAAGAAGAAGGCAGAGAAGCGGTCTATTGAGGAGGCCGATCAGGGAGCGTCGCCCTCTACAGCTCTTTCTCCTCTCCCAAACCAAGAATATCAAACTCCAAATGCCAAAAGTTCACGCTCAAAAAGTAAGAAACGGCGAGTATGTGTTGGTGTTCAAACTGATTCAGGAGGTTTGAATTCGAATCTTGCGAGATCAGCACCTCAGCTTGCATTTGTTCCTGCGACCCCCACATTTCCAGGGAGGCCAACCACACCCCCAAGGCCACCTACCCCGACTCGGTCAACTCTGCTTTCTCCGTCATCCTCGACGATTGGCGGCGACACTTCTTCCCGATCGCATCCATCTACTCCCGCTAGCAGCTTGAGAGACAAAGAAGGAAAGGGGCGTAAGAATCGCGCTGGGAGCGTCAGCATCATGCAGCGGGCCACCACAGCATTGGAAGCTGCTGGCCTCGTGAGAAAGAAGTCGTCAGAGGGCGTACGCGAAGAGAAAGATAGGGAGAAGGAGAGGGAACGCGATCGTGAGAGATCGAAAGAAATGGAAAGACGAATTGCCAGCGGAGAGGAATCTCGAAGTTCACATGGTAGCAGTTCTTCAAAATTGACGAAATCGCCGCCTTTGAAACCATCAAAGGAATACTTACCATCAACGCCTCCTCCAAGTGAAGTTACTCATACACAACTCCCAATGGACTCACCTTGGGTCCTGGCCGATACCCACGATTCTCTGTCACATCACCGCGGTGCCAGGATATCCGCGCCAACCCCTGCTAATACACCCGGAGAGATGCAGCATTCACATTCTGCTCCCAATATCTCAGAAACTCCTGAAGGTAAACCTACGCCTGGCCCACGAAATCGTGCCAATCTCCTGACCGCGTTCCGACTGTGGTTCCACGAAGACAGGAAGGGAAAGCGTAAGGAAAATCCGACAAACTCTGGGACCAGCTCCAATTCCACATATAGTCGGCCATTCACAAACTCTGTTCAGCCTTTCGGCGGCACTGGGAAACGAAGGGGGAGTGGCTCTTCAGGAAGATTTGGGCCGAGGACTGGACACCGGCACCGGCCTTCTGTCTCCTCGAGGCGGTCAAGCAGCGTCAATTCGAGAAGATCTTCGGGTACTTCTGTCCAGATGCTTGTGTTGGATTCCCCACAGATTGCCGCAAGGCGGTCGTTTGGCAGTCACACACCCAATTCGGAACGGGGAGACTACTCATCCCGACCATCCTCTATAAGGAGCTTTTCAATGCAGCAACGACACCGGAAATCTCCTTCTGCGAGCTCAGCGGGTTCCATCCACCTTCGTACTGCTTCTCCCATGCAAAAATATCACAGGAGAGGTGGTTCTGGATCTTCAACCACCCGAGTTGTCCGTCAGGTACAAACAACGCCACGTCCCCCACATGTGCGATCTAACTCTGCTACTTCATCTATCCATTCCCCCACGTCGTCGCGGCCAGCGTCCTTCTACGACCTTTCGGAGAATGAAGGTCCACGAACAACTTCGCCCTACAAATCTCGAACCAGACGCTCTATGGATGACGTACCGCGACGACCTACGAGTAGTTCTGGCAACTCAAATACAACATTCGTTGCACAGAAACGCCAAGGCCCCTTTATGAGTCCTATAAACCATGGCTATGGTGGGTCATTTGGACGTTCAAGTTGGAAGAAATCATGGGGCCTAGAGCCCCCAGGGTGGCAATCAAGGACTGCCCACCTACCTATTGAGGTGCTGGCAATCTCACCTGCAACAGAGCCTGTGTCGATTCGAGACGTCTTTTCAGGACGACAATCATTAAACCTCGGAGACGAAAGCGATTGGGTGGATGAGGACGACGATATACCTGCTTTTGCTGGCGGACTGGGACAAATGGGAACATCAGCATCGTCCTCCGGGGGACTTTCCCTTCATTCCGATCCACCTGTCACACTCTCACCTGCGCCCAGGGGTCACCGCACGACAAAACGCGTTAATCGCAGTACATCGTCCTCTGGGTCGAATTCAATTACCTCATCGGGGCGAAAGTCAGGCCACTCCCCTGTTGAGCGTGCATCACCAATACCCCCTGATAACGTATATGAAACAGAGACTAGGAGTGGAAGACGGCAGCTTCCAGCTGGCCGGTCGGGGCCTGCATTCCGTCATGCTATTCAAGAAGAAGATGAAGGAGAAGAAGAGTAATGAGTTATGATCGGACATCCTATACATTCCTTCCCCATACATAAATTCTTCCGATTCTAACTTTGCTATTTATGATCATTTTTGCTCGGCCCCTGTACATTGGTCTATCATTCCCGGATATATCGTTTTTTATTCACTCTCACTTTAGATACCCCTTTACCTATATGGTCAACTAATTTTCTTTACCCAGCATTTTATAGGCCTGCTGTTTGGACCAATTGTACTGTCTACACACTCAAGTGAAAATTCCTACTCTATAACCTTTTAGACATCAGGTCACCATAATGTCCACTATTTCAGAACCAACTCCCCATGATCAGCATATGTAGGTCCGTCACCGGCATCTCCGGTGCTATATAGTATTACCCATACATACGTAGGGTGTCTATATATCTAAATTCTGGAATTAAAATAAAGCAGATAAGTTCAGTACATACCATAAAACTGACAGAGAGGACTGATTATCAGGCGGCTGATAACTTGAACATGGAAGTAGAAACATCCTATTCTATTTATAGGACAAGTCGAGTTACGGACCAAATAACCTATTTCCGGTTGTTACAATAACTACATTTTGCCCCTCTCAATGGTGCCAAATTGAACGCGTTTGATGTAACCTGTGCTCCGAACAAAATTTGGGCGTCTTTCTGGAACGCGGAACTATCGATGGGCATAACAACGGTCTTGATATATAGCATTTGTAACTGAGGGATATCCCGCACAGCCCAAATTAACGACCATTACGCCCCCCATGATGTCCGTCCTTTGCCCAACCGTGCGAGCTTCGTATAATACTGACTCCAGCTCATACCGTGAACAGGCCCGAACCTTACGATCCATATTATCCACGCAGCGCACCAGCGCCATCTTTGAGTGACCCAGGACCAAGCCGTGGGCCTTCAAATAATCCTAGAATCGCCAACATTCAAGCGCAGATTGACAATACTGTAGAAATTATGAAGGATAATATCACAAAGGTTGCAGAACGGGGGGAGAGATTAGAATCTCTCGAGGCCAGAACTGGTGAGCTTGGTCAACGGTTTCTTAATCAGATTCTTTCTGTATGTTATTATTGACTATCATCTCCCTCCAGAGACCCTGGCGGTTTCAGCCCGAGGCTTCCGGCGGACAGCGAATCGTGTTCGCAAGGTATTTCTGACTTGTTCATCTCAATTTCCTTTACTGACGTCGGAGCTTCCAGAATATGTGGTATGCGCCTTCAACTACCGTATGTGTGACTGATTTTTTTCTAACCTAATAACAGGTGGCAAGATATGAAGGTGTGTTCGTACCCAGCTGCCCTAAATCGAAAGATCTTAAGAACCATAGATGCGCATTATCATCGGAGTAACGGTAGCAGTCATAATATCGCTGGTTGTTCTCTCCATTGTGCAAGCGACCCGTAAGAAGAAATAAAACTGTCATTGCAACCTCGGTTAAATCGGATTTATCGGAATTTGAGATTAATATAAACTGCACAGAACCTCAACCTAACTTGGTATAGCAGATTTAACGTAACGCCCCCATTTTTCTCCAATACACCACCCAAGCCTGAATGTCCGAATGTGATAACGGAGGGAGATTAGTCAACGTTTTAGGTGCGGCAGCTAAAGCTTGGTCAATTGAGGGTGTTGGGAATCCAAATGCCTCTGTATCCATGTAGACAGTGGAGGAAGGCCGATACAGTGAACGGTAAAAATCTAGGAGCAACAGGGCTGGATTATCGTGTTGGGACGCTTCAACCACGTCATTATTGTCTATACTTGACGTTTCTAGAGCCGTAAGCCAATCCCTGTATCCGATTAATCGAATATCCAAGTGCTCCGCGAATGTTTCGAAAATGAACGAAGACGACACAGGGTGCGGGTGTGTAAGATTGAGGAATGTGTCTTGGCTTGACCGCATCTCAGTTATTGCAGCCGCAGCAACATGGGCAGGAATCCAAGTCACATTCTGGTTATTTTTGATTCGGTAAATAATAGTTCGAGTACAGTTCAAGGGAAATACTCACTCCTTCTGGCCTTGGTAAGCATCCTAAATGTTGCCCAGATCGGACTATAGCTGGGACCCATTCTACGGGATCCCAATATCCACTTGGCCCTCCACAAATATGACCAGGACGGATGATGATAGGTTTTAAAGGAGATTTTTCGCTTGCTTTGATCAGTATATTCTCTGTCACCCATTTCGATTCTGTATATCCCAAGCCCATAGCCGTACCCGGTTGGCGATTTTCATTCTCAGGAGCGGGAATCCCTCGCGCCCAATCTGTACTTCCAGAATCAACAAAGAGTATTAAGACTAGAAAAGCGACCCACTCAAGAATACACTTAAAGTGCTTATGAATACCAGGCGGGGAATAACCTCACGCTTTGATCCTAAAGCAAAATCCACGATGCGACGCGTCCCAGCTATTAGGGGCTCCATGGAAGAAAGAGAAACGTTAAAATCGACCCGCCAAGCTACATGAAAGACGGATGAGAAAAAAAGCCGTGAAACAATTCAGTATGAACACAACCATTATGAATTATGTGTGTTACAACCGTCTGAAGTTGGCAATACATATCAGGACCTAGACCGAGATACTCTGAGGTGGTGTCGCCTTCAAGGAAAAATAGCTTGTCCGAGGAAAGTATCGAGACGTCCAGACCCCGATTACTAAAACCAGACAAATGTCTATCCCTAATAGATCTCTTGCCTCTAGTGTCCCTTCGATTTAGCGTATACACTCTTGTAACCTCAGGAGTCTCCACGAGGCTCTTCAGGATGTGGGAGCCCAAAAACCCCGTGCTCCCAGTAAGCAAAACGGCATCCCCTCCGACTCCTGCATTTTTGTATGCTTGGGGACGATGCGAAGGAAACGTTGCACAATATTTGCGCACCAGACCCTCCATTTCTGCAAATTTCCCTGATGTTATGGACATCGCAACGGAAGTTTGACCGTGATGTATCACTTGTATCAGGTATGAGGTGAGTTTGTTGATAGTGGGGTTCAAATAGACGAGATTCTGGGGGATTTTATTTCGGGTGTGTGACCTAATGTTCCGGCACAGCCCGTCTACTATAATGTTTCGTATCCATATCGCTCGGAAGCTTTGAGATGTCAGCAATTCGGCCACCCCATTTCGCAAGGATATACACATACCTATCGCAGCCTGCCTGGAATAGGTCGTCGTCATCCTTGATAGTGTATTTCATGGCTTTGATCACTGCTTTTCGCACAAATACGGTGCATTCCGCCTGTCTCCACGTCATGGGAACAGGTATATCTGCCTGAGACGATACCTCAATGGATGCATATACTCGCTCTATCTCATGCTCATATAATTCCAAGACCACTTTTCTCATGGGTTTCCCCTTACTATTATACTCAAAAAGCTTGGAGGGCTTTGAAACCAGAATCATTTCTTGGAACAAACGGGAGTGAGTTGGGGCGAAGCGATTTGCTTCTTCCACCAGAGGCCTACTCCACATCATCATTCATTTATAGCATCCCATCGTTAAAGCTACTCACAAAATTTCGGCGCGGAAGGCACTAAGTTGCTGTTTATCAATTGGATCGAATGCGTACTCCGGTAGTAGATCAAGCAATATTCCCGCATGAAAGTGGCCACGGCCAAACATCACAGCACCTCGAATTTTTGGGTGCCGTATAAGTGTGCTTTCTGCCTAAGTTGTTGATAACATGCTATGTCGAAGTAGAAATTAGTCGCACCTATGGGTACAGGATTGGTCTTTTTATGGAGATAAAGCCATGAGTACATGATACAAAACGTCCAAAGTCAGTGTTTACCTTTTCACCGGTTGAGTGTGCTAATTGATCGTCACATCTGCCATACACACGCCAAAGTTGTGGAATAGTAGGATGTTGAACCAAGAGGTCATTTGTATCGTATGCGTCCATACTATTGTATCTTGTATTGATTATATTTGGAGTGAGTGTGGGACAGTCCTTAGTAAACCAGTGATTTTCATGATATACATATATGCAGCAGGAATATCCAGACTTACCACGATCAATAGCTGAAAAACATTGCCTTGATATTGTATGAAGGCGGGTTCACAATGCGATGAAAACTAAGGGGGTACAATGTCAGCCATTTAATACGAAGGCTTCGTGAGTACGTACCTCAAAGTAGCTCCAATCTGCAGCGCGCTCCCCTGTTTTCAGGAATGAGATGCGAAGATCAAAAAGATGTATTATGCACTCACGAGGGAGAAACTTCACAACGCATCCGACTTCCGTACTATGTTATCCATGTTGAGCGAAAAAAAAAATCATATTATCGCAGTACTTACGCGCCATAGAACGGAATAAGATTCACACCTTCTGCCACAAGTCTCTCGCCGACCCCTGATTGCATTGGAGCGCCTCCAAAAACCTAAGGTTTCCATCAGTCCAAGTGATAATGAATCTGAACTACACGCTCACAACTGCTAAGAATTTCCTAAGCTTAGAAATATTTTCGGGGCGCACGACCCATGCCTAACGAGTGATTTTTGTCAGCCCAAGTATGGGTATAGAAATTCGAGTTACCTCTATGAAAGCGGGAACGCAGAAAATAATAGAGCTTTTGGTTGCAAGCGCTCCAGATAATACACGTTCTGGTGTCGGAATGACGGGTGTATTGTCCGGTGCAAAACTCGCTACTATCACTCCCGATGTCATCTGAGGGATTTCAGGGTAAAATTCATAACGCCAACCAAGAAAAATATAATTCAGTACCGTCCATGTAAGTAGAGGAGTGCCCATGGCATCTGGATGGGTCTGAGATTTTAGAAAATATATTATTTAGAAAACTCCAAGAACCCACGATAGAGAGGTAGGGAGTGAGAGCAGAGGATTTGACCACAGATGTCGATATCACCATAATCTGCGTTTTGATCAACATCCGATATTAGGTGGACCGAAGGATATTTTCTCACAAGGAAGCAGCCCCCATTGAATGAGAGTTCGGTGAGTAAATCTCACAGGTTTGGGGAAAGCGCTAGTCCCTGATGATTGACTGATCAGATTGACGCCAATGATAACAATGGAAGATGAGATCACCTGAAGAATGCAGAATCAGGGCGGGCGCTAGGTCGGGCGGATGCTCCATAGGTGCAAGTGGTACGAACATGTCGCCTGACATTTCGAAAAGAGACACAAAGGATGGAATAGGAAGGAGATGAAGGTTGACGCCAGGTACGCCCCCAACCAAAGGCTGTGCGCATACTGTACTAACGAGTCTCTGTATTGCTGCACCATTACTGACAAACACGTATTTCGAGTTGACTTGTCGCAAAAGGTGAGCGATAGCGACAGCCGAGTTGCGCGTTGATATTGGAAACGCCTGATAACCGGCGCGCAGTATTCCGACGATCAGCGCACAATAAGTGAATGTGTCTGGCGAACATAGTAAACATTGTGTCTGCACCTCGAAAATAATAATTCTACTCACCCATGTTTCCTAGAATGCTGATCACCGTTGACTGATTGTGGGTGTTCTCGGCGCGTAGCGAACTCTGAACATATCGCGCAGCGGTATGGACAGCCCTAGACGCTTGCCCCCACAAAATCGTCTCCATCCTTCCATCCAAGCCTTCATATACGAAAAGGGGATGTTGAGAATTGTGGATTCCATTATAGTCGTAGATTTCTGGTAACGACAAGGATCCATCCAAAGGGGGCGGTGAGAACGTTCGACAACCTGTTGCTTGAGGTGTAAGGAATGCCATTACTGCACCACGGTGGCGCGCTCTGCCTAGAAATGGGGCTTATATGTCAGGGGTCCGTCACGGACAAACAGTCTTTAAACCAAGATGTGAACCCTATCAGCAAGGTCCAATCACGGGAAGCACGGTGCTACCTACCGATGTCTGTATAGTAGGGGTGCATGAGCGCGCGCTGTTTGATTACGCGACCACTAAAATCGTCTTGGGCGCATCTATACCTACGAATCACATATGCCCAGGTATGTACGGCTCACGATGAAGTCAAAAATCGAAGCGCGCAAACAGGGTGATCTCCGCTTAAACCCCGACCCGGTCGGAAATTCTCCTGACTTTAATCTGATTCTATGCTATTTTACTTAGGGTTTGGCCATGATCAAAGTCAGTATATACATAGTTCATCTCAAAAGTACTGCACAAGTAGAGTCATGTTGACTGTTGGACAGCGCTCAAGCCGTAATGATCGTCCATGAACACGGCAGTATTCGGGTACTGTTGTGAATGAAGATATAAATAATCCCTATGCGACTCTTAGACAGCAATTATCTGATGATTTCGTGAGCAGGTCGATGATCAAAGGGTTGGTTCAAAGTGTGTCGTGTATCACCAGATTGATTTTCAACCTAAAATGTGTAGATTTAGCCATTCGAGCAAAAGTGGATACTCTTGGAAAAGGCCGTTATATCGATATAGGGAAACCAGCCAGTGTTCATGATCAGCTACTGTAGATTAGCCTGAAGTGACCGTGATAAAAGGTGGCGTGCATGGTATCACATAAATTTTGTGCGTTGCATGGGCCATACAAACATAACTTCCGACCTCAAGCATCAGCATGAAACTCATCGGCCGCCCTTTCCACCCTTCATCTGCTGCTTCGATACCTTGGGGCCAGAAGGTGCGCTGGAGCGTCCAGCAGGCTATACACCAAGCTTAGTACGAGTAAAAATGACTACAAAAAAGCAACGCACCTTGGCCTTCTTGACCTCCTTCTCTTTCTTCTCTGACTTGGCCTTCGTGATGGCGGCCAATCGTTGTTGTGAGCGAACAGCAGCGGTCTGGTTTCGCTTGGCGGCGATGGCAGCGAGGTCAGCGCCGACGATGCCACGTTGGTGCTTCACGGTTCGGCGCGAGCGCTTCTTGGCGACTTCCTCTGTGATACCCTTCTTATGCATCCGACGGTAGACCTGGGTCCATGCGATCTTGCGGGGATTCTTCCGTTGCAGGAACAATGATGAGTTTTTGGAGCTGGCGAAGCGGAAGACCTAATGCAGTATCAAATTAACTATGAAAATAATGAAATAATGGAGGGTCACACTTTGCTGTCCCCGCGGACAAAGAGTTTGCCCTTGCTGGGGTAGATACGGAAACCCGAGAACGAGTCAATTTCGACCTTCTGCGCTCGGTGAAAGTATGTCAGTTCTTGTACAAATTTAAGCCAAAACGAATAGACATACCATCTAAGGAGAGAACAGCATAACAACAGTCAGTTATCTATTGGGAACACATATTGCCGTGGGTCATCCAAAGTCTCCGTATGCCATCCAACCAAAATTCCATCCTCCTATAACATTTTTAATGTCCACAGATAGATACACCTCTCAATAGTCCGATCTTGCACTCCTGGGAATTCGAAAAGCATAGATTCGTGCTCACCTTGCTGGGTTTTGTCGGTTGGCGTTGCTGAGCGTTGGGGACACTCAATTGGAACAGAACCTCTCGGCAATTGCCGAGACCACGTGGCGATGTTAGCGAGATCTTGCCGAACTTGAGTATGTGTGTACTCAGCGATTTCAGGTCAATGCTTCAACCATATATGCGTTCCTCGAACTTCTAAAGGGAATGTTGAGTTGGTGTGGTTAGTACGTAGAACATATCTACCTGAGTATATGTCGAATAACATAAACTGAGGTCGGAGACATTATCAGCATCGCATCGTGTTTAGGTGATATCATCGTGGTCCCATTGAGGACAGCTGGAAGCGCTTAAAACTGGCTCATTTCTGATGTCACCTCTCAAATAAAGGCTCATTCGAGTGAAGTCGAAGTTTCCAAAAAGTAATAGTTAATATGTAATATTATCTGTAGAGAAAAGTCCAAAATCCCAAATAGTAATATGCGGGCAACGTCCACACACTAAGTACGATATGAATGTCCGTGTCATGAAAAGAGTTCTTGATTGATCATTGTTCATCTTTATGTAGACCAGCGCTCATCGCTCGTTCTCGCAGAGAATGTTCCACGTTCATAGCTTTGGTGAGTGAGTCCTCTCAGGGGTATATCTCGCCTACGTATTCATGAGAGACGAAGATAAAGAAGGCCACATCAAACATACCATCTCATTTTCCTTCTTCTCGAACCCGCACTTCTCGTAGAAAGCTAAATAGTCACATAAGAACAAGGAGTTACCAAAAGAGGAAGTCCACGTACGAATGTTCTTGTCACTACAGTTCAAAATCGTCTTGTAGGCACCGCTATTCTCGCTCAAATTAATGAGTGCTTGTATGATCCTGAGACCTAGTTTTTTCCCTTGTTGTTTCGGGTCTACAGCAATATCTTCGATATGGCCAACGCAACTCAGCCCTCTCTGGAACTTCCGCTCTATGAATACGGTACCAACACCGGCAATTAGGTCGGTAGTCTTGTCGACCATAACAATAGTATAGTATGTGCGAGGCAGAGCGCGCAAGGAGTTAAAGTGGGCAACCCAAGCTGATTCACCTGGATCTTCGGTTTTAGTCAAGATTGAGAGCACCTGGAGGTGGCCGCGTCTATAGTCCGTGGAGGCCAATGGGCGCACCTAATTAGTAGTTTAGAAAGTCAGGGTCAAATACGACTTGAAGTCTATTGTCAACCTACATGAACATCTGCGTGGAGCTGGCTCTTAACCTCATGTGAGATAAGGTCAGGAGAAAAAAGAAGGTCGAGTTCGCTGTCAGGAGTGAATGATGACGTGACAGAGAGCATTTGGTATTAGAAAATGAAGGAGGGATAGATAGGAGGTGGTTGTTGGTAAGTTTGCAAATGGGTGTGGTTGGGGTTTTGAATGAAGAGTGTGGAAAAGTTGGCGTGCGGCATGGTTGGGATGTATTTCGGTTGCGGTGCGATCACAGCCACACTTTCAGCGTTTCACCCAACAGACACAATGCCGGCAATGCTTGCTTCACCGTTCGCCCCTAAAGGCCTAAAGTTTGGGCGCGTTCGTCTCTGATTTTTGGAATCAAAATTCAATGATGTTGCTTTATATATGTCCCCAGTGGGTATCGAGGCCGCGAGGCGTGTACCATGTGAACATTGCCGTCATCTGCTATCGCCAAAATTGCCAAGCACATGCAACATTCATTCATGCGGACCAGTATGGCTGTTCTTTTCCTTTTCTTCACGAGACATTCGCACTGACGGCACCCATTGCTGTCTCTTGGGAACTATTCAAATCATTTGATCAGCAACACCCAAAGTTTCAAGCTTTGTATGCTCGATTTTCTGAATTCAATCAGGCTGATGGTAGCCGGCACCAGGGGTTTAGGAAATCACTCTGAATTATTCAAAAAAAATTCTCTGACCAGGGCAAGCAGCTAGTATTTGGGGCGAAACTGAGGTTGGGCGGTGTTGTGCCTAGACTGTGCACCTTTGGTTCTCGGTGTCTTCTCAAGATATGACAACCATCTCTGTCTAAAAATGGTCAAGAGCGTCAGCTCAAGCTTGCACCACTCAATTTGAACAGGCGGTCCCGCAACACTGTAAGGGAAATTGTCATTGTACTGATATCATCTCTAATACGGATGCGAAGATTATGTTTCTGCGAGCGCCTTATTCGCTCGATACAGGTGCTTTCTTCGTGGCTAGTATCCAGTGGAATTGTTCCTCAAATTTCCCTACCACCTCCACTGCTACTTCATCTTCCAAAATATCCAAGCTCTCGCCGTATTCCTTTAATATTTTTCTGTTTCCTTCCACACCATGTCCACTCCAAACCATCTTCGCCCCCATCCAGTCCTCCATCATTTGATCCCCCGCGTCTACGGTCAAGTTAAACAACATCCAACCGCCCTCCTTCAACCACTCTACCATCTTGCGTATCATCGGCCCTTGCTCATCCTGTGGCAGATGGATTATCGAGTAGAAACCTACCACCGCATCGAAGCTACCCTGTTCGAAAGAGAGGGACATCATGTCTCTATGGATCAGAGTGGCCTGTGGGACGTGTTCGCGCGCAAGCGCGATCTGCGTGGCGGAGATGTCTACACCTGTGACTTTAAGGCCGTGCTCTATGAAACCCCGTGTGCATGGAACGCCTGCTCCACATCCCAGCTCGAGGACGCTGGCCCCTGGAGCTAAAAGGCTGATAAGTTTATCGAGGTGCCCCATGCGGGTCGTGGTTGGTCGGGGGGAGGACCACGCGAGATAAGCTGGAGCCACTATGTTGTATCCATCCTCAACAACGGCCTTGAATGATTCGGGAGTCATTGACCCCGCGGATGCAGGAGGTATTGGTTCAGAACTCATCGAGTTGACAATGATTACACCTTTGCAGATAGGTTCCGGAAGAGGAGCAGGATTAATATGTGGTCGTTCGAGTCATACTCATATATTATGTCATAGGGCCTAAGTTATTGCATCTTCGCCACCATCTAAAGATTCAGAAAGTCGGCCCGGCCATCACTTTTTGTTTTAAGCGGTTTCGTTCTTGACAAACCAACTCCATAGCTCAACTCCAAGCGAGCTACCTTACATAACATGTGCTGTACAACAAGCACCCCTTCCCCAGCATGTGCAGAATCCGGCAAGGTCTGAATAAGATCTATTGTGGCCCAGGGCAATTCCAATGAATATCAACATATCTGCTGTCTAGATTTTGGTCATGTCATCAATTATTCTTGGAAATCCATATGCTCGCCTTGTCATTCAATGATATATACTGAGCTTCTATGTGGCTTCTATGTCCTAATTCAGTGTTTCTCTACCCCTTCCGTGATTCGTCATGACAAGAGTTTGCATTGAAGAATACCTGGTTGGGCCAGGGTGCCTGGGGCAATTAAAGCCTTGGGTGTAGTATTACCGTGCTGCCCGGCCACTTACAAGGTATTTAAAGGGGCAGTCCGGCGCCGGCGTAAGCCGATCATTCGTTGCCCAAATTATACTCTGCCGTTTCTTGTCTGAGCATCCTCATTTCAGCCAGGACTCCGGACAACACACGCTCTGTCACCCATCTCCTCGACCCATTTTAAACCAATTCCTCATCCCAGTTTTCCACCGTGGCGCCCACCATGAACTTCTTCAAAACAAAACCACGCACACCACCTGATCTGGTTCGGGGTCTACGAGATGCGATACCGAGGTTGGAATCGAGTGCCCCGGGAGGGGAGACTCGGCGGAAAGTAAGGGATACTCGGATATGACATACTTGCGTTGTAGTTGACCGGGCCTGGTCCACTCTCGTTGACTGACTAATTCATTTTACTAGGCAAACGAAGATATCTCCAAGAATCTGCAACAGATCAAAGCCATCTTATATGGGGATGGTGGTATGCAGTGCTTTTAGGATTTCTGAAGAAACTACTCTGATGCTCTAAAAGACCCAGCACCGGAGCTTGTGGCACAACTTGCACAGGAAACATACAACACCGATCTTCTGCATCACCTTGTCCTCAGTATCGCCCGGTTCGAATTCGAAGCCCGGAAAGACGTCGTCCAGATCTTCAACAATCTACTTCGGCGGCAGATTGGCACACGGTGGCCGACGGTGGAGTATATCTGTGCTAAACATGAAGTCATCTTTTCCGCACTTGCAGGGTACGAGAATGAGGAGATCGCGTTGAATACTGGCATGATTCTCAAGGAGATGCTGCGACATGAGCAGCTTGCGAAGATCCTTTTGCATTCAGACCAGTACGTCCACTAGCTACGCTGATATTAACTCAGGGGCGTGGTTGACTCTCTTGTCTACAGGTTTTACAAATTCCCACATTATATTGAGACAACAACATTTGGAATATCTTGTGATGCTTTCGCCAATCTCAAGGAAACACTCACACGACATAAACCCATGGTCGCTGAATATTTAGACAAGAACTATGATCGAGTGCGTACCAACTGTGGGGTATCAATTGTTGGTTTCTAACATGTTCTAGTTTTTCTCATCATTCACTACTCTCATCCTCTCTAATAATTATGTCACGAAACGCCAGTCGCTGAAGCTTTTGGGAGAAATTCTTCTCGATCGTGCAAATTTCAATGTCATGACAAGATACATAGCAAGCGAAGCCAACCTTAAGATGATGATGAACCTTCTACGAGACAAGAGTAAAAATATCCAGTTTGAAGCGTTTCATGTATTCAAGGTAGGCTGGCTGAAGTCTATCTTTTTGAAACTCCTTCCTGATCCTACCCTCCAGGTGTTCGTGGCGAACCCGAAGAAACCGCCACAAATTGAAACAATCCTCCGACGCAATAAAGAGAAGCTCTTGGTGTTCTTGAAGTCGTTCCATAACGACAAAGAAGGTGAATATCACATTACATTCTGTATATAGGCACTGTACTCAATATCTATAGATGAGCAATTCAGCGACGAGAAGCAGTTCTTGATTGTGCAAATTCAAGGTCTCTAAGCGCCTGTTATTACATCCACCGACCCCCCACCCCTTATATGATGCCACGGTATCATATCTCATTAATCCCGTAGAGCCTTCCAATGCCTCCCCCACGCCGTACATCATGCTCGTTGAGAAAATCTTCAATTCCCGAGCTTCGCGCGCTATGCCGGCCTCATTCACAGGCTTTACACCTGATTACGCGGACCCTTGTTGCCTGCCTGGCCATCTACGATACCAACACTTTACGCTCCAATACCTACGCAAGACCCTGTCTGTACTGTTTCCATGACACCTGTACACCCTGACTTTTCACTTCCCCCATCATGTTACTAAGTCATTGGCATCTTCCCCCATTTTTAATTTTCTTGTTAGGATATCCATCCATTTTATCATGTACTCGCAGCACCTCGCCCATACTTATTATTTGAGCAACGAGCGCATTTTATGCGGACTCTAGACACGTCATGAGTTCGGCACCGAACCCCCATTCGAACCATAAGGTGATCTGCAATTCTTATTTCAATTGGTGTTGATACGTTGTGTAATGCAACAGTCAGATGTCAGATAAATCAAACCCATACAAAGGAGGTTCTAGTGGCGATATCTAGATTCTTCGCGACTAGCTCAAGGTTGCGGCCGCCGTCAGTCCTTTTAAACACAAGGGTACCCGCAGTGCCTGCCACGCCAGCAGCGACCAAAAACTCCTCAGCTCCCCTATCTGCGGGCCCAAACTCCATACCTCTGATCTGATCGATCCCAGTGAAGACCTGGTTGACCAATTTCAAACCCTCGCTCCTAGTACCCTGATTGACATGCTCAAATATCGCAATTGAGTCCCCGCGGGGGTCTTGAACACCAACGTTCCTGTTCGAGACGTAGATGTAAGGAACAGGGAACCTCTTTGTCGGTGTTGGGATTTGGATCTCGCCAGCCGCGAATATCGCCCCTTGTGGCTGGTCGGGCGGGACTATAGATACGGATTGGAAGATGGTTGAAGTGCCGTTGGGTGCCGGAGGAATGCTCTGCACGGTGAGTGTCGAGCTGAGTTCATGGAGAGCAAAGAGCCGGTTATCTTACGTTCACTTTAATCAAACCGACTTGAAGTCATATAGGGGAGAACTTACTGGAAACACGAATATGCCTCGGTCCGCTACCCTTTGGTTGTGGGAACGAACCCTGAATTTTCCACCCTCCCGTATAACTGGTTCGTCCCAGTCTCCAAATAGTGTCTCCACCCTAAACAAGTGCTTAAATTTAGGACCGGCATTGTTATGACCTCATGGGAAAAGCTAACCAGATCAGGGACAAAGACTTCCCCGTTATATTCCAGAGCCATGTGAGGGTGGGAGACACTCGTTGAAGATTGGACAGGGAAGGTGATCAGGGGGGCTGAATCGTCGAAGGTTGTTGGTGAGGTTGTGCGAACAATTCGACCATTCCCAGAGCCGTAATTGAAAACGGCTACTTCGCCTGTAGACAGTGCAGAAGCGAATGCTGGGCTGTCACCACCAGAGCTAATGGTCTGAACGGCACTGGACACTACGCCCTCAGCATCAATATTGAAAGATTGAAGCCCGCCTGAAGAAATCTCGTTGGTAGCGCTGGAGGGTACTGGTCAGAGAATATCTTCCTACACCATGCTCAACATACTAGAGAACACTCCTGTTTGTAGGGTGAAGCGATATCCAGGATGGATTAGGTCCTGATGGATGTTTGGCGACGAGGGATAGAGAAGAAGTTGCTGTATTGAAAAGATACGTTGCAATAAATACGTCGTAACCTCCAGCAAGAATAGAGAAAGCGACCATGACGATACTGTTTCCACTGGCCCAAGGATTGCTAGTTCACAAAAAGGTCACCGAAACCTAAATCACGGTGAGGGCTATGCCTTTTATAAAGTCCCATGGGAAGAAGCGACAAAGCTCCTCAAGGAACCTTTTCCCCGACATATGGTCATCGAATCCCCGTGGTATTACTCTGCCATGGCACCCGTCAAGACACGCACTCTAACACGACCGACCAGCGGAGATGGGGTAGTAAAAGCCTTCTTTACATTAACCGAACGAAGGAACACAAGGTGCGGTAAATTCGCGGGGGCAGGGTGGATATTGGTAAAGAGAGGGATGTGTGAGGGAAGATACCATACCCGGACAGTCCTTCGCTTCAAACGTCTGGTGACCCAGGAAAAAAGACTTCCGAATAATAGTCATCTATAAGTAGATGAACTATAAGAGAGGTGTTAGAAGCTCATTTCGGGATAATAATCGGATTAAGGGTTACCATGCAGATCCTTCACGGTTTCCGAACCTTCACCATTATTCTGGCGAAAGTGAGTTGGTTAATATCGAAGAAAATACGTCAATAGCCAAGGCGCTGAGTATATGGTTCGAATCATCAGGGCGTTACTGCATGGATCGCTCATGGATTGATACATCTTTCCCATGTGGAATAAAGCAAGGATCGAAAATGATAGATAAAAAAAGAAGTTACTCGTCGTCACGAGGGAGTACACGCAGGTCGGCAAGTTGATGGTGCGCGCGGACCCTAGGATCATATCAGAGGATTTCCTATCAATCGATATTCATCCCATCACCAGTCAACAGGCGCTAAACCAGATTGCTGCAATGTTGAGCCGAGATTTTGCAAAAGGGAAACAGACTTACATCCAGAATCATACGACATCTTCCGCCTCACTATTCTCATCTGCACTTTCAAGGAAATCAACTTCCTCCTCGTCCCGAGCCGCCCAGAATCTCCACTCAACCCTTTTTAAAGCAGCTGGCCGGATATATACAGTTTCCTTCTCGTGACCCTCGAGAATAATACCACGTTTCCTAGCTACCCAGCGGTCCCGAAAACCCGCATCCTCATACATCACATACATACAACGATCGCATTCGCCTGTCCAAAAGTGCTGGTTTTTGTCAGCTTCAGCAGACACTATTGTTGATCCAGAACCGAAGTCAGCGATAGTTATATAAACTGTGTGAAGGTGTTGCAGAGTACGAAAAACGCGTGCATAATGCATCTACGCGGTGGCATACGGTCAGGCCCACTTCGTCCAACACAGATACCCGAATACGTACAGGTAATCCAAGACCACCCTCATAAACGATGATCTTAGGCCCAGGTGAACGAAACCTAACCACAGAGCACGTATGACAAAGTCCACACCAAATTTTGGGCTGTCGCATCTTGAGGACTTTCAGTTCAGGTAGTATCCCCCCTATATTGTGGAAAACCAGTGGCGAAGGCCATGGAAGCCCACGAATATCGAGTTCATTGACCGATGAAGGCACGTTTGTAAAAGGGAGGCGGTCGGCAGGATCATCAGAGCCATGATGGGGCATCATTCGAGGCGACAGCCAATCGAGTCGTATTGTCGATAAGCACCCGAATCCTTGTAGGTTCCAGATTGATGTGTACTTGGAGTCAGTTTGAACACAATGAATATATCTGTCCTCAAGTTAGTGGGATAATTTGATTAGAGATGGATAAACCATGCAGCTAACCTAGTCCATTTCTTTTTCAAATCTGGAAACATAATATGCGCCAATGGAATGTCTGCCGGCAATTGAAGGAAGAAAGTATGAAACCAAAATTCAAGTGACAAAGCTCGGTATGCTTTGCAAGTGAGCGTTAGGGGCTGAATCAAGCACCACTTCTGCTTTCTTGGGACACCAAGTTCCTCTGTAGGAGTTGTCTCGGAGGAGTCAAGATTGTCGAGGTCGAAGACACATTTGAAGATTTCGCGAACGAGTTCAGGGGGAAGATACATATTGAAAGGAACCCAAACTTCGATTATGACTGCCCAAAGGTTCGCATCTGGATATGGGTGTCCAACTTTAAACTTGAGTTGAAATTGTCCAGCGACGTTCAACCATGGTGACTAATCAGCGGATCAGTTCCCGGAGACCCTCATTTATATTCCATCACTGTGTGAGCGGCATTGTAATTTCAACTTGAATATTCTGGTCTACTCCGTACCGTTTTTCTATGTAGGGCTTATACCTTGAATCGGGGGTTGAACATAACACAAAATAAAAACAACAATGCAGCGTATACGCATTTATCGAAATATGGCACGCGTTTTTCTTTTTCAGTGCTACAGTCACAGGTGACCAACTCTCCCGAGTCCCTGGTATTTAATTCATTCCCAAGTTTTGCAGCTCTCTAGGACTCCAATCTCTATCGTTACCAGGTTATCAACTAAGTTCAAATGTCTACAATCTGTTTAGTGAACATTGCCGCTCAAATATACGCTTCCGCCTGAATTTTCTGGGAAACTTAACGTTCTTCTGAACGACAGAGAACCTATCATTGTTGTTCGAGACATTATACTCCTTCTCGTTCCCGGGACAATCCCCGACAAGGATCTTGCAGCCGAGTTGGCCCTTCACTTTTGGTACTCAGCATTCATTCCAACTCCATACTTCCTAGAAATACAAAAAGTGATAATTAAGTTTATCCAGGCTTTGGGGACGGCTGATTCAAATATGTCCGCCTCAATGCTGATACCCCTTGGCCAAGAATCAAGCTTATCCGGGAAGGTAGGACGCCACATTATGGCTGTCCTATCCCAGATGATGGAATCTCGGTACGATGTTATGGATGCTAGTAAAGAATTGGACAGGGTTCGGTACGTGTCTATGAACGCTTTCGAAAAACCTAGCCCTGAATATCCTACCCAGGTTCGCACCATCTCGGGTGGACAGGTATCATAGGCGGTACTGCACTATGGAACCATCTCATCGTCTTGCGGCCCTGGAATTCCGTCGTTTTAACCTAGTTCTACCATACGGTGCTCGAAATGACCACTTCAGCTATCCAAACCGGTCTTTATTTTCTCCAAAGGGAAAGTGGCTTCAAAACGATCTCGCAACTCCCCTCGGGTCTAGACCATCAGATTCCTAACCCATGCACAAGAATGCCCCTCAGACCAGAACAAACAGGTAAGGATCGTAAACGGGTGAACAGGAATCATTAATCAGCTGTGTAAGCAATTCGAACGGATTACAAGAATATGGTCAAGTCTACATCAAGCATGTTTCCATTGCAAGGAGTAATGCGACCGTTGGAATAAAGCTCTCAGTGAGGTACGTAGTATACAGTGTACGATAAAAATAGGTCCATTTAGACAGCTTCATACATCAGTAATACATCATCTTACACTCATCAAGACTTGTAGGATAATGAATCCCTGTCCAAACTCATTACACGTGCGTATTCTAAAAAAAGCCTGCGTGGTCGAAGCGTCAGGCTTGGTGTCAAATTCAGCGTGGAGTATTTTACCTAAAGAGATATGCGGTGATATCCTCTTTCCTCCAAAAGGTTTTACTCCATGTTCGCCCATCTGTAGCTATCTTTCGCGCAAGATTCTCGTGGCTACCTTCACCATACAACCCGCCACGGAAGAAGAGAAGAGAATCGTTTAAGTCGGAATAATCCGTTTGCACAGGAATATAATGAACCCAAGGTTCAATACGATCGTAGAACCTGAGAGATATGTCAACTACAGTGCGTACAGTAATACAAAATACCAACCATTCTGGGTACGCAGTTGCCTTAAATATCAGAGCGTTTGATGTAATCAGACGCTTGAAACGGCTGGACCATGCATTACCATCGACCTATCGAAGTGAGGTATTCAGCGGTTGGCCAAGCTTGAAAGGGGTTCGCTCAACTCACATCGAGTATGTATTTGACGTTTCCTGCTTCCTTGATATTTTGCCTTTTTCGCCATTCATATGCTCGAGCTAACTGTTCGCAAAACTCTTGAGTAGGTCCGCATTGAACTGGCTCTCCCGCAAAGTAGATGTCGAAGATAGCAGGGTTGAGCTTTTGTTTGGGGATTTCGGCGCCCTCACCAACTTTCTTGCTCGTATGTGAAGGGATCAATACTTTAACTGTGCCATTTAAATCTTGAGCAAAGTCCACAAGTCGTGCACGCTGGGCACTTCTCCAACGTGTCTCTGGTGAGTGATAAATTCCTGTATTGCTTCCTCTCCAGCCTAATCGCTCATCCAGCCTAAATTCCCAAACAGGATCATCGCTACGGGGTAGGATATCCTCAACCCAAGATAAAAGAAGTGGAGTTTGAATATCGTGATGGAGCTTTGTGGAGCAATATGCAAATTGGGGAACTAACACCTCTTTTGCACCCGGGTCTGCGTGGACAAGGAACTCCCCATGGCCTTCAAGTATTTGAGGGTGAAGACAGGGATCCATCGCTTTCGTGTGGTGATCGATGAATGTCTTCTTGGACTGTGGGGCGGAAGTTCTATTCCCCTGACGAGCTGGTGATGAAGGTGAGCACCCGGAGAGCCAACCAAGACGCCTTCCAGGCTTCACGGTGGCCAAATCAATATCTAAATGGCATATTAGAAATAGTAAGGTTTTGCGATGTGATTTACTCACAACTTCCTTTGGCGGCGGCTTCCAAGGCAGCCGCTTTGATTTGGTAATCAGTGAATAATGTGGGGCTGTCATGGGGTGAGAAGACGGCACGAAATGGAGGGATGTGCTCTTGAAGGTCGCCGATCAAGCTAATGAAGTCCTTTGCTCCATTTAAGTGGTGCTGGGTTTCTGAAGTTACTGGAAATGAGAAGGAGACCCCTAGCAGTTTGATACGAGGATCAGTTTCAGTTTTTCCAACAGTATAAGTGTCTGTATACGATTCTTGTAGTTTTTGGAGCCGCTGAAGGTCAATAGGATTCATTCCCCAGAATGGCTCCAAGTCCCTCCATATATGATCATACTCATCGGGTAATTGGACGTTGTGTTTTTCCACATAATCCCACCTGAAATTCCACGATCAACAACCAACGTAACCTAAACGTGTTTCGCGATGGCACACACCACACATCGAACCCTTTCGGTGGCTCTCGATTGTATCTTCGCCTATACTCCTGAATAGCTTCTTCTAAATTCTTGCTTGCGCGGTTTAGTTTCGCTTGCCACCGAGCTTCGGCGCGGTCAATTAGCTCAAAGATAGGATGTTGACCATTAGGGTTAACTTCTACAATCCCGTCGTCCCGGAAATGATGTGAGGGGGGCCGGCCAATGTAATCCTCTGGCTTCCCCAGGTCTTGGGCCTGGTTGTTTGCAGGACGGAAAACATTCGGCGCAAATTTTGCGGATTCAACTGGTGACCACATTGCAGTTTCCAAAGGTATAGGCTGCAAGATTGGTGGCGGCGAACGCAGGAAGAGTTCCCGAAAATATACGGCTAACAAGATCCCCAGACCAGAGAGAGGCACGATAACCCATCGAAAAATCCGCCCCGAGACCATAAAACCAACAATGAGAGAGAGACACTAAGAAGAGCTCGGTGTGGGAGGGATTTAACGACACCTTTTCTCCGAGTGCACACTGATAGATTTGATATGTCATGGGACATCTCCCGCTAAGCGAAACACGCGTTACACACGCTGCTGAACCTATACAGGGTATACCTACTACTCCACCGTTTCCTCGGCGTTGCCCAAGTAACGATAGATTTGGCAGATAAAACAGACATTGAGCGGGGACATCCGTCGTCGATACCGGTGACGGGAATGGTACTGAACGTCAGACAATGACAGACTTGATGCTATTGAAACTGGCCACTAGCGACCGAATGATTATGGCAATGAAGAAAAAATTGAGATGGTTCAGGGAATATGGTGCTTCTTCAGGGTGAGCAAAGGTTTGTGGCGTTCACACAGGTCAACTAGTCAAATATGCCATGGCAGGAATATCAATCAAGTTCGAAACGGAACAGAGCGGAGAACACACTGGTCACATGTTGCATGACACCGGTCACAGGTCAGGTGCCCACCACAGGTAGAACCCAAGTGCAAACTGAAAAATCCACTGTTTTGAATATTTAAGAGTGTGATCGGGCACCTCCTGTATTAAGTGGCATGATGATTATATTTTGTGCACAAATATGCACATAAGAAAATTCTATAATACCTGTGCCTTTAGCAAGTAGTAATTTGCGTATAATGAATCGGACTTTCCCAGCTTTCACTCTCATGAAGACCGTCTTGCGTGGGCCGTTGCAAGCACGGCATGCCCGAGTTCGAAAGATAGGGAATAAAATCTTGTCAATTACTAAGTAAATGGCACAATTGACGAAAATTAACCCATACCTTGTATATATAAGGTAAAAGTGTCCGGACCCAGGAGCCAATTGAGCCCAACAAGCTAAATGGGGATCCATCAAATTTCGGGGCTAGCCGCAATATTGGCTCGAAGAGATCAAAAAAGGCTCAGTAGCGATCAGGAAAGGCCTCCTTCTCATACTTCGAACTCGGAACATCGAAGCGAAATCTAGAATTACAACAGCCCCACCCAGGGCCAACATTAAGACGTATACAGTAGGAGTATTCATAAAGTGTGGTGAGTACGTGATCGTGAAGAAGCATGAAGATCGTGCAATAAGGGTGAAAATAGATGTAACACCAGCTCGGCGTCCTGTAAACTCTAGAAAAAATGAGCTAATCGACCTTAGGAGGCCCCCACAATCGGTAGCAAGGATCAGGAATACGAAACGAAAATTAGGCCGAATTTTTTTGCAAGCCAAACTTGCTCCCAATGCTCCCTTCCGAAGCAGTGACATCATCCGTCTTCTCCACACATATATCCTCCACCTTGCTTTCTGCATCGTCGCGTTCCCGGTAAACGGTTTTCAAACCAAATAGCTCGTCCATCTGTTCCAGAGAAACGCCTTTCGTTTCTGTTCACGAAGAGCCAGTGAGCAGCATATAAAGTAGTGAAAATTTAACGCACCCCGAAGGAAAAAGTACGTCCAAAAGAGCATGATGATCATCCATGACCCGAAAAATAAGTACGTCCCATAACCAAAGCTGTTAACCATGTACGGTGTTGCTCTCGAGATCGCGAACTGGAAAATCCACTGCGTCGCAGCTGTGATGGCCATGCAGACACCGCGGATGGTGACAGGATAGATTTCTGACGCGATGACCCAGGGTGTGCCGTTCCACGAGAAGCAGTAGACTGTAATAGATTTGCAATGAGCTCACAATGATCAAGTGAAAATCGTAGTTTACTCGCAAACGGCGAAAATATAGATCATAGCAATAGCAGAGATTCCACCTCCACCGAGATTCTTTCCCTCTGCGGGTTTGGCAATAGCAATATATGCACCAATGTAGTACTGAATTAATGTTAGACAATCAAATTTATCCTGGCGCTTTTGAAGATCGGGGAAAAGGCGTACCATACTGAGAGCTCCGCCAATTGCACCAATCATAAGAATCGTCCGCCGAGGGACACGATCAATGACGAAGAAACAGAAGATGAGTGTGCAAACAGTCTTGACAACTCCGTAGATACCAGTGCTGAATAAACCAGTTGACGTGCCATTAACGCCCAACGACTTGAATATGGTAGGTGAATAGTAGTTGATCGCGTTTATACCTGGGAAAAAGAAGAAAAACGTGCTAAGCTTTACTTCATGTTTCAGGACGATGAAGTTGAACGAACCGGTCAGATTCTGGAAGGCCATGAGAGTCATACCCGTTGCGAGGCGGTTTCTATTACCTCTCAATAATATCTCCTTCACTGTACTCCACCGTCCGCGGTTGTGCGATGCGCCCGCTTCCAATGAAATAGCATCTCGCACGGCAGCAACTTCTGTAGTAATGTACGGATGAGTTGTGGGAAGATGGCGAAGCCAAGCAAGGTTTTCGACGGCTTGAGCAGTCCGGCCCCTTTTAAGCAGCCATCTCGGAGATTCCACGAGAAAGAAAACCCCTATACATAGGATCCCAGCGGGGACAAGTTGGAGACCACTAAAACGACAAGATTAGTATGTAGTCAATAAACGTAGGCCTAAAGCGTGCGTACACAGGAATTCGCCATTGTTTCGGAATGGATCCCGAGATACCCTGGTTGACACCGAATGGAATCCAGAAGCCAATAAGACCCCCGACTTGAAGAGCAACTTCATAGAAGGAAACAAGACGACCACGGATAGCAGTTGGAGAAATTTCAGCAATACTAGGCACGAGTTATATTGGCGCATATTAAAAAATCTTCAAAGGGGCTTACTAGATGGGGACACACATGGAAACAGCACCAACACCTAGGCCAGCAATTACACGGCCGGCATAAAAGAGACCGAGTCCTGTAGATTGAGATGTGGCGACCTGCATACTTGCACCAACAACATTCATCACACCAGCTGGGCGATGGAGTCAGGAGAGTCCGGCGATGGGGTGGAGAAGCATACCAAAGAATATTCCTGCCGTACGACCGAGGTACTCCGTAATAGGGTAAGCCATGAGAGAACCTGCCAAGGCACCAAGTTGATAGACAGTAACTATGTTGGCTGATTCGGTGGGGTGGCTACCGGTGGAGCCTCCAGGAAAAAATTCATCACCGAAAGATGGTAAGGCTAGCGTTCCCCCCAAAAAGCCTACGAAAAAAATCAGTCAAATTACACAATTGAATGTAGGCGACCACAAACCGGCGTCATAGCCAAACATAAATGCTCCAAAAGCTGCCATACCGGCAAGTACATAGACCCGCCAGTTGTAGACCTCCGGGGGTATAGACCGATCTTCCGCAACTTTGAGCATGGAGGCGAATAAGTGTAGTGAAAGCGGGGGCGGGGGGAGTGGGATAGTGGGGAGTAGAGAGAAAGGAAAATGTGAAAATATGGTGTAATTATATGCAGCGGGGTATGGTATTATCCTTGACGTGCCGCCTCGCAAAATTTCCGCTAGATCGCAAAAGAGTGTAAGATAAAAATAGAATTAGACTGACGTATGTCTCAGAATGCAACCAATCTCGATCGTGTTGCGCCAAGTCCCTCCAAGTCTCCACGGTCTGCCTGGTTTGCCACAATGTGATCGTGATCGACGGAAGAGGGGCTCTCCGCACCAAACGGATGGATCTTCAAGCAGGAACAACTCCCTCCCGCAAACCTTTCCTCTCCACATATCAGACTAGCTAACTATGGAATCCTGGCTCCCCACTCAGGATCTCCTATCCGCCTCATCTCAGAATGCAACCAACATTTCATCCCAAGTTCGCCATTGCCTCCCTTTCCTTAGGCTCATGCGCCTACCACTCATTGCCAACAAAGATTGGCGTCGCAGGCGCGCTCGGTTACGATGGCATTGAGATCTTCTTCCCCGACTTTGAAGCCTTCGTTGACGAAGTCAAGCAAGGGCTGCACGCTAACTTGTTCCCCTCTCCATTACCTAAATCTTCCATCCGTGATCTTGAGCGCACATGTGCAGCGGCTCTCTCCACCCTCTGCAAATCTCATAATCTCGTCATCCCCGTTATACAACCATTGCGAAATTTTGAGAATTTCGCCGATCAACAACAGCTCGATGCAGCCCTAGACGCGGCAGAACGGTGGTTTGATCTCATGCCCTACTTCGATTGTGATCTCCTTCTTGTTTGTTCCAACTTTATCGAAGGCCCACACCCTATTCATTCCGGGGCAACAACGGTATCGTCATATCTTGACGCCCAAGTACATGCTTTCCGTCTCCTTGGTGAACGTGCAAGAAAGTACGGCGCGCGCGTCGGTTACGAGCCTCTCGCGTGGGGGACAGTTGTTGACCGCTGGGAATACGTCTGGAACGTCGTACAACGCGTGGGTATGCCCAATGTTGGTGTCATCTTGGATTCTTTCAATACCCTGTAAGCTCTACGCCTTGGTTGATCTTATCCATGTATTGATTTCGACTTTTTTCAGTGGCAATCAATATGCTGACCCTTCAACCCCTACATCCATTCGCACTGGCGTCACTCTTGACGCTATTCGAACAAATTTCGACATTCTAAAAGTGACCATCCCCGCCTCGAAAATCTTTTTTTATCAAATCGCGGACGCGCACAGGCCCCTGAATCCCGTTCCTGATCTCCCCGAGGCACCTGCACGAATGACATGGTCCAGGGCATCGCGGTTATTTCCCTGTGAAGATCCCGATCTTTCTTCTTGCCTAGAAAAATCCAATGACCACAAAACCTGGCTCTGGAAGCATACAGGTTTCCTCCCCGTGACAGAAATGACCTGCGTATTACACGGGATGGGTTATGATGGGTGGTGGAGTCTCGAGGTGTTTAACACAAGCCTGATGGAGACAGACAAGGGCTGTCCAGCCAGACACGGTGAAAGAGGTATTTTCGGTCTGAGGAGACTCTGGGAGGGCACGCAGGATTCGATCGGCATGGTTAAGGCGCGTTCTCAGCAGGAGGTGAGGCTAGTAACGCCACCCCTCGACAATAGGGAAGGAGAAGATACCGAAAGTGAAAACAGTGAGCTGGAGAGTATAGAGGATGGGAGGGGCGATGCGAACGTAAAGATCGTTGAATTTAACCCGACTTCCAATATGGTAGTCCCAGAACCCGCCACGGCGCCCGAGTTGATTGTCGATAAATTCGAGGGACAGGCATCATCCTGGAATGGTTTGTTTTCGAAGTTCTGGCAAATGCTAAGTCTCGGAATCAGTTCCGGCGAAGCGCAAGCCAGTAACATAAAGTCTTGACACACACCATAGTAATCATAAACAGCCTCACTTCTCTTTTTTTTTATGTAACATTACTCAGTACTCATTGGTTGAAGCATCGTTTCGCGTTTTGTATTTTATGCAAATGAGCCAGTTAAAAATACAACCTCAGATATCAGGGCGCCTGAAACAGCTTCTGGTCAACACCATACGTGAGTTCAGTACCAAAAGCTTACATGCCATCCGACTTCGGCCAATGTGATCTCCATATATTTGGATGCGTCCATTGGGTTGGTTCAAACCTGACATCCGTCCCACATGTTGCTTTCTTTTCTCCACTGATTCCATTGACTGACGTTTCATGGGACTATTGGGAAACGTCGGTAGGATTCCCCATGTAGTATCACTTAGAGGAAGAGGAAGTTACTCAGTTGTGCCTCTCATGCTACACACCGGGCGTTATCGAAATGTAAAACTGCTGAAGCTGCCCACGAAACCCTGAAGGAATTTGTTAACAGAATATCCTTCCGCAACAGTATGTATCATACACTGTGTCGCATCATGGCTGAAAAGAAGTGATTGAATGCGCAAATTTGAACTTAAAGGAATGTTGGCGAAAAAACGGTTGGAGAACTCTCTCACGGTATTATGATATCGGCCCAGGAGCGGAAAATGGGAAACCCGACTATTCCCAAAGTCCCGGGGTCACTAAATTCGAGTTTGGACCCTTTTCAAGAAACGAAGTGCCTGTGTATTCTACAGAAAAATATTATGGGAAATTGGAAGTCGCAAAAATCAATTGTATCGATTCGCACAGACCAAATCATGTTCATTTAAATAAATTTGGTGCTCTTCCAAATCTGTCAAACTTGGATAAATTTTATAGTATACGCCTCCACCCACCCTACTAACCCAGGCCTAGAGGGTGAACGCGCTCCAATACCCTTTTATCTGATATATAATCCTACCAACGATATTGGAGTCCCCGGGACGTTTGAATATAACCTCGTTGCACCTTTTATCTTTCGGGCCAGGGAGCCGGTTATCACTCGGTCAAGATCCGTTGTTCTACCAGTCCCGCATTCGTAACCCGGACCCTGATCTCCCATCCATAACTCACCTCCGTACTCGAACCATGAACCACGCATTCACCATCGAAGAACTACGCGATCTTCACGAATTTGCATGTAAATTAGCGCGAACTGCTGGGGCATACCTACGGAATGACCAAATCCGTCGACGCAGAATAGCACTTGGAACGGAAGAGAAGTTGAATTCAGTGGATCTAGTGACTGCTGCGGATAAAAGTGTAGAGAGGCTTATACGGTACGTATCACACCCCAGTTGTGATCGTTGGTGTGCCTTCCAACTTCTGGCAGAGATTCGGTGAAAGATCGGTATCCTGAACACTCAGTTAGTAGATGGATCAAAGCGAAGCGCGCTTTCTGACATGTTGCCTCGTTAGTTCATTGGAGAAGAGTCATATTCTGCTGGCCAGGAGAAACGCTTCTTACTAAGGGACGATCCTACCTGGTGAGTTATCCCTGCTAGCAATCATGCTAGATGAGTACAACTAAACCTCGCTAGGATCGTGGACCCCGTAGATGGCACAGTTAACATGGTTCATATGTGTAATTTTTCTATCTAATACCATGATCTAGGTCTTTAAATACGCCCCCATATGTAGTCCCGATGGTCGCGATCTCCGTAGGTTTTTGTATGAACTCGATACCTACAGTTGGCGTAGTTTTTGCTCCTTTCTTAGGGGGTGACGGTTCGTCTTCATTATTCTTTCCGTGCCATGATGTTCATCAATCTGCAGGTACGCTATACTCGGCGATACACCACCCCGAAGGCGGCGCGTGGATGGCAGAATACGGGGCTCATGGGCCATTAACTGAACTACCCCTCATCACTCCACCCCCGCCATTACCCGAAGATGCGCCAAAAGGGTGAGTCAAGTCATCAGCGCTAATCTCCGTTTGTAATGAACGTTTAATGTCAGATGTTTATTTTTTGGAGAGTGGGGTAAGGACAGGCGAGATTCACCGCAATCAAATTTGAGCAAAAAAGCAACAAATTTTGTCAACATGGCCACAGAGATCGGAGGCAGAGGCGGGAAAGGAAGTATGGTGCACGGGATTAGAAGTCTTGGAAGGTCAGCAGCGTGTTTTGACTTGCTCGTCAATACGCCTTCATTATTTTTTCTAGCTCCACAATGGACATGGTATTTGTTGCCTCGGGACAAGGGGATATTATGTTTGAAGGTACAGAACTCCGTTATTCTAGAGTACCACTAATTTTACTTTTTCATGCGTTTATAGCGGGTTGCTGGGAATGGGCAAGTCTCCGTGCCTCGTTCGGACGCGTTTTCTAATCATGTATGACATCCCAGGACGTTTGTGCTGCGATTGCAATACTACTACAGACAGGAGGCATTGTAGTAGATTCCAACCCCCCAGCAGATCTCGGTGATAACGATCCCATCCCAATGGCGAACATCGGGGGAAGGCGGTATGTATTTTTTACTATTTCCACTTGTGATTTTCATGCTCTACATTTTTCTCATAGTTACCTTGCGATCCGTGGTTGTTCTGAAGATCCGAAGGGAAGGTCCTCGAGAGAACAGCAAGAAAGAGTCGTAAGGGAAGTATGGAAGAAGACTGAAAGGCTAAATTACCAACGGCCTCTATAATTATGTCGGCCACCGCGACACCTAACAATTGTCTTTAGTCGCATCAAATAGAGTAAAGAGAAACAGGGAAGTCAGTATTCAGACCATCAATAATCTGATACAAGGTAACAAAATAACCTCGGGACTAGTAAAAGTAGAGGTCCTCATCACTGTCATAATCACCATAATCTACATCCCAGTCGTAACCGTAATATTCATCGTCATCGTCATCATCTTCGGATTCAGTTACCTCTTCCGACATGTCCCAAGTCACATTTGCAACTACTTTCTTTAACTCCTCGACCCCGCTGCCAAATAGGTAACGGCAGCGCGTAAGATCTAGGGTTTCAATCCCTGCTCCAAGTCTCTTCCTTGTTTTTAGACACGTAATCAAATGTTTTAGGAGTTTCGAAGTCTGTTTTAGGTTCTCTGGAGGGGTTTCAAAATCCCACCCGATAATTGAAAGGCCGTGCAAGGCAGGAAAGTATAGGTGAGAAGTTTTTTGGCGACGTTTCTTATCTTTTTTGAGGTTTCCGGGCCGCTTTGAGGACAATGCATCGAGGACATTAGAGGCAGCTTTGTCCGAAAGCGTGTAAAGTTTGAGGGTTGTCAGATGTCCTAGATGAGTAGAGAGATTCAACCAAGCATGCTTTCCTAGATCAAGCCCAACAGCACCCAAACACTTCAGCTCTTCCAATGCCAAGAGGTTCCAAAATGTACTGTCGCCTGCCCCAATTAAGGGGTCTGTACCGCTCAACATATGGACACCAAGACTGAACATAGGGGTTTCGGAGAGCTCCTCTGGGTTATTTCCAGGACGGCACCATGCTTCTACTTTGAGTAAACCTCCACCAACTCGGGGAGACGTCACTTTTAAGTAATGTACAGGTGGTCGTAACCCTATAATGTTCTCAGGGTTGAAGGTGAGGCAAGTTATCCTACAAATATCTGTTAAGTTATGTCTAGTGTTGTCCAGCGAGTCGACGGAGACTGAAGATGATGCAGGATAGGATATATGGTTTAGGAGTTCAACACTGGACACAATTGGCGATTTCAAAGATATCGTCGACAAATTGGGAAGAATGATAGGAGAGCCAGTATGTGCACCCGGCTGTGATCCCGGGAGCATGCCTTCAAGATCAATTTGTTTTATATTTGGTGAGTTCTCGAGTATGGAAATAAGTTGAAGTATTGTGGGACTTTCACCACTTCCTGCGAATATATTAGAATTGTGTATTTGGAGTATAACAAGGTTATGAAGGGGCGGAAGGTTCCAGGATGAGTCGCAGTTGACCAGCTTCAGTACACGTAGGGAGGAGTAATTTCCTGAAAATAATCTATCGGGAAGACGCCCCGATCCTTCGCTCGTGCTGCAATTTATCTGAAAATGTTCTAACAGAGGAGCTGGGTGGTTTTCCAAGATGTCCAATAGGTCTTGGGCCATTGGAGTCTGTAAGGTCAAGGAGAGGTGTCGCATTCGGTCCACTTTCTCCAAAGCAGCTTTGATTGGTTGGAGTGAACGATATGTAAGCTTTGCCGATAGTGTCAAAGCCGCCTGTTTGGACCTCTCTAGAAATACTTCAACCCAAGTGCCTGGACCACTCTCATGGCCATGAATGTCAATATTACTCCAAAGGCTGGGACTTTGCAGCGCGACACGACGCCAGTGACCACAAACGTGGGATATAGCTGTCCATTTTGTGCGCTCGGGGAAATATGTCAGAGGTTTCTCTTGGACAAGCTGAAATATTGTAGAAAGTAGTTCAGGAGGTAGTCGGGAGATAAGGACGAGCTCATTACGACGCGTCTTCAGGGCCCTGATTTTGTCTCGGTAATTTCCTATCTCCTCGTCAATATTCTGAGCAGCTTTTACGCTTGAGCCAAACTCGTTGGTGGAAGGTACAGAAAGGGGAGGGTCAGGCAGCTCCATCGAAAGTCTATGTGTTGTCAGCTCGAAGATTTGTCTGATACAACATAAGTCTCCTAGCAGCTGGAGGATCGTACCGATTATAGTAGTCCTCAACAATGTTTTAGTGACCAGCTAATCCTTTCAAACGTCTCTTCTTGGCTGAGGCAGTCACAGTAAGTAACAAAGAGTGATCATCAATGAATAAGGAGTGTCGACGTGTGATCATGATGATTCCAATAATTTCGGATATGACCGGGAATAAACGGGTAGACATAATTGAAGTTATCAGCTATAAACCAAATTTAAAGTTATCTATATTTGGCGTTACTTAAAACTGGAAGCAAGGTCGATTCACAGGTTATCATGGAGAACGAGTGGCTCTCTCTTAATAGTTCTGAAGATTCTAGGTCATAAAGTACTCCCCAAGTCCCAAGAACATCATCCTGCAGTTGTCGAAGGCTCCAAAGCAACGGGCACATTTCTAGGTAGTTAGTATGAAGCATAGGGACCTTTATGTGGGTTGGCAGATCACAGGTTACGATCGATGAGTAGGATCCAACGCCTTGCGAAATTATCGTTTGGGATAGTAATAAAAAAGGTCCTGCACGCAGTTAAGTATGTCAGACTTACTATTGATCCAAGTCAACACCAATACATACTTTGGAGTTACGAGGAGACTTTTGAATATTACCACCCCCTGTGCTGGTAATGCTCCTTCAAGTGAACGGGAGCCCTCAGTTGAACATTGAAGGAACCTCAATATAGGCTGCAAGCCCCGATCCAAGTTGAGATATGGAAGGTCGGTGGCTAGCTGGTACCAATAGACTATGTGCTCTTGGTAGCTGGGCGAAAATCGATCCATACAGTGAAATTTTGAGTTCAAGGTAGTGAAAATGTGAGATGGTCGTTATGGGATCGAAGGAGGGCGGTGTCATAGTATCAGGCAGAGGGAGAACCGCCATTATATAGACATAACAGGGTAGGGCTTTTGCTGAGAAACCCAAGCAGTTTTGTCAGAGGATTCTCGTCGCATTCTTGGTGCAAGAGAGTATCAAACCCATTCTTCTTTGCGGCTTTCTACAAAAGAACAATAAAAAGGAGGGGAATAGGTTTCATTGTTGGTCGTATTCGTGTAGCAAGACTTACTTGAACACACTCTCATCGACTCTTACAAACTCTACTATATCACACTGCTGCTGGAATTCTTGTTGAATGGCATGCGCCCTGGTTTGGTGATGCTACGACAGCAGGTTCGAGATAGCCTTGGACTCGGTGAGCCATGGCCATCAACAAGAGTCGAATGGCGAGCGTTTTTCAAGTTGGTTCCTGTATACACACGTCGTATGCCAGTGTTTATGTAAAATCATATCCTCTCCTGCCCACACCCACGCGCACACCGAGTGGGCCATGGTGCATGAACTACATATGTATGAGTGTAGTATTTTTTTTTAACTCTACATTCAAATCCTAGCTTCATTCGCCAATAATGCGTTCAGCAATAGCACCCCACCGGCGAGTCATTTATGAATTTGCACTCAATCTCCTACCCAACACTACCGTTGATATTAATCCAACTGCCACCATAGGGCACTTTCGTCTAATTGACTGTATACGCTACACAAGGGACCGAGTTCTTTGTATTACAGAATATGAGAATGCCCCGATTATTGGGCTGTGCTATTCCGCAATCTCATATGTCTGGAAGGGAAATTTAGAGGAGGGACCATCACCCCTCAATGACCTTGGGACATTCTCCGTGAGAGGTGCAGAAGATGGCGATCCCATCAGCCTTGAAGTTCTACACCATGCTTGCTCTGCATCCATCATTGAGGGGGCAAATTGGCTTTGGTTGGACCGCCTATGCATCATCCAGACGAGCCGCGATGATAAGGCTTGGCAAATCGCGCGGATGTACGACATATACAGAAATTGCAACACCTGCATTATTCTCCCAGGTGGGATCAATCGTCTGGTTTCCGAAGAAGAGGAAACGACATGGATTACGCGTGCATGGACCCTACAAGAGGTTACAGCCCCGAAGCGAACAGTAGTTCTTTTTCGCTGGGAACGCGGTGGTGGAGAATGGGAGGGTTGGCAGGGTGGCGTCAAAAGCCGGGTGACTGAAGTCGTTCCAAAACAGTCTGCCATGACCCCGCTCCTAGGAATGCTAAAGGCTTGTTACTATCCTATGGCTTTGACATGGACTCCAGCAGATGATTCTGACGCCTGTGATGATATTTCACTATCAATACTGGGGTCATACGGAGAATCACCAATCGGGTCACTCCTTTGGGCATTAGAAATGGATGATACAGAGGGCAGAGCTGTCGCTATCTGGCAATCAGCCTTGTTGCGTACATCTTCTCGCCCTGTAGACATGGTTTTGAGCATTATGGGTATATTTGGTGTTTCCCTCGATGCTCGAAAATTTCATAAGAACGATCGGGTTGGTGCAACGATTGCCCTTGCTCAAGAAATCCTGCGTAATGGTGGAAAGCCTGCCTGGCTGGCAATGACACTGGATATACCCCCTTCTCGGCTTCTATCTTCTTTCCCCGACTTTCCGATTACAGATGTCAGTGGAAATATTCATTGGAGTTCAAGGCATGGGCCTATCAATGCCAATGTTAATGATAATATTTATGACATTGATGAGCTTAACGAGGCTGATTCTGACGAGGAAAGAAAAGAGGGAGAGGACGTGTCTAATGTGCTGTTACCTAGTTCTTGGGTAAAGGATATCCCGGGTGGTACCATGGATGATAACGGTTTCCTGAATCTTACATGCAAGGGAACACCTATAGTCTTCACTGGAGAGGTATTCGGTAGGAGGAGGACCACTTTGGCTAAAAACAACAATGACATCCTGGAAGAAGACTCGACAGGCGCCACTTGTAAGCTTGTCGGGACCGACGGAAAGATTTGGGAGATCCCAGGATTTCGGGATACTTCAGAGGCCCAATCCATATTACCAGGAGAAGGTCACCCTGCCCGAACATTCATCGCTTTCTTAGGCACTTCTTGCAAGTTTCCTCGGGATCCTGTTTTCCAGCACGACCCACGTCCTTTTGGAGGGATCGTGCTTCCCGAAGACAGCCCTCTCCGCGCATTTGCCGTAGAAGAGCATAGCCCAGGCAAGTTCCATCGCTCTTCGACCTTCATGCTGCCTGAAGAATTCAAAAATACTATCGAGGGGTGGGAGATGTATACGTTCGCTATCGGGGGACCAGATCCACTTTTGGCAGGCACCCACCAGGGACCCGCACTTATGGCGACGGACCTCGAGCCACATATACCCTCAGCCTTGAAGCACCATTCTCACTTCGCAATGATATGGAAGCGCTGTATATGTAAGATTAAATCATACTTCATAACTGTCAATAATTGACTGAAATCCCAATACGCGAGGGCGTTTTGGGGGCCTGGTTGAATCACCACTCGGTATTTATATAAGATTTAAATGGTACCCGAGGGCTTCGTTGTGTGGATTGCAGTGGGCAAAATCACTTTTTGACTACTCATAGAACAGTAAAGTCCAATGGTATCTATAGGGTATCAAAGTTACAACTATTGTACAGCTCCTCAGTCCATCTAAAATCTACGTGTTCCTGGCAGGAATGGGACAAGTGTTGGAACATCGCTCAGTTTCTCCGCGTCGAAGTGACTATCATACCCTCCATCGCTGCAACAACCTCAGATCAATGTCCAACTTGAACTTCAGAGAGGATCAGGAGCCATACCTTCCTGAGTGATGTGAGGCATGTATAGAATCTCTGCGGAAGCTATAGTATACAGAGTTTTCTGTACTCTCTGTATCTAATATACTAGAGAGTGTACTCATAGTGGGGCTCAATGGCTAACAAGGAGATTAGATTAATTGAATCCGTTCTGCTGCTTGGACGTACGCTGGACCGAAAGTGGAGTGTGATGTCGGAGGGAGCCAAACGAGGGTTCGTGGAGTTAGCAATTTCCCGTAAGAAAGACCGAGCATTCAGCCTGAATCAGTTAGGTCAAAGGGAGGGGTCTAATGATTGAAAAAACTAGTAGCTTACGAAGCGAGTAAGGAGATAGAAAAAACTAACCCACAAAATCCGTAAGACAGCTTGTTTACGTTTGAACAATTGTGGGTACGCACTTTTAGCTAATGCGGAACCAATTGCACCCCATACAACTATGATAAAGTTTATAACAGTCTCCTCCTAGTTGAATATTTACTCACGCGTGTGAGGCAAGGCTATAAACTTATCAGATCGCGGCTATTAGCACAACGTAATTCAGGTATTGAGAAACTACTCACAGAAATTGCGATCGCTACGGTCGACATACTATAAAGCCATCGATAAATGATGTACAATATTCAACACCATAATTTTACATACCTCGTCAACAACCCAGTCTCTATAATAAAACATTTAGCAACTGCCGAGAGCTAAAAAGGAGTGGTGCTCACGCAGCGTCATTGGAATTAGATGATCAAAAATCCGTTTATTTCTGGGTGAAAAAGCAATCGTTTAGATATAAACTGCTGACGGAAAAGGGGTTGCACATACCGAATAGCCTCCTTCCGAGATTTAATGTAAAACAGCATGAGTGTAACAGCAACCACAATATCCACCACGGCACCAACTGCCCAGGTGGCAGCCGCAAGCCAGCTTCCCTGGAATTCGGCCAAATTCTTTGTTGCTAACACAACTGTCATCCCCACGCTACCCATAAACCGAAGGAGCAAAAGGAACCAGCAAATATACGCCACATATGGCTTTCTGGTGATCCTCAACACCTGAAGACCGAAATAGACCTGCAGGGGTGTTAGGTTATGAAGATAAGATTTGAGACTCGACATACCTGAACTATACTGGCGACGACTGCACTCATAAATATTGCGATGACATATCCGACGGGTGACTTTGCGAAAATCTTGGCCGGATCATTGAAATGAACGATTGAGACGGTGAAAAACCCAGCAGCTGTGGAGCAGGTATGCGCGAGTTCGCAAAGCCTATTCAACGAATCAGAATCTTGAAAGTAGTTGATCACAAAGGGTGTGTACCATACGATAACGACCTTGATAAATTGTCAGGAATCGGCGCGAGTTGAGCTATACGGGTATCTCACCATCAGCTTGAGGTGCCGTTTATCTTGATGAAAACAATGGTTATAGTAGGAGTAGGCCTGCGAAGTCACGATTCCAAAGAGAAAAGTGGATATCCATGAGCCTATTTCCAAAGTCGCGAGGTTGAATTTCAAGTCGAATTCCATGACTTTCGACTTTCAGGGAATGCCGGAGGAGGTTCCCAGCATCTTATTTCTTTTATCAATGGTGTTTAGGCGCCTGATCCTGCGAATATGGAGATTAGGAACACATCTCCTAGAAAAGAAGACCGGAGACTCGTGACAACTTCATCTTTTCCCCTAAAGCAACATAGCACCAAAATAATCGCCTGGATCAGATCAATTAGATGTGATGATGAAAATAGAAAGTCATCGTGAGGCCAAATGGCATGACCTAGAAGGAAATCTGACCACTGGGATCTAATGGAAACACTTGGCACGAAGTGTAGATATTATGGGCGGGGGAAAAAATCATTTCTTCTCTCGTATACCGAACGGCCGACTAGAGTCATGTTGACAGTTCCATTCAACCCGGGCAGCCGCATTAACGATTTAAAGTGTCCGAAGTGAGCGCTGTTGTTACAGGTGTTAAATGATGATGAGATGGTCTCGGTCAATGGTGACATGACTGAGAAGAAGATTCATCAGCGCCACATAGAAGGGTCTGGTGCTGTCCGTGGGTGGAATTTGACGATCTGTGGACAGTCTGGAATCTGGATGTTCGAATGTCGAGGAGGCCACGAGCTGAATAGAGTAAATACGTATAACTAACAGCCCTAGTTGAATTTGAAAAGAGTGATTCTATGCATATAGTATCGTGTAGTTTTTCGGCGTCATGGTCGGCTCCGTAACCCTCGACGAACAGAACTCCTCTGGGGGAATAGGGGAGAGGGGTTTTTTTCCGACACGTCTTCCGATATGTTACGTAAGCCATTGGTTTCTTTCCCTCGAAGTTGTGACTGGCATGTTGGGTCCGTTACGTTATGTATATTTCGGCTTCAAGGCGAGAACGAGATCAAGTTTGGATCTCATTCAAAGCCCTAAGAATGCTCGCCAACCACAAATACATATCACCGCTCTTCCAAATTCTCATCTACTTTCGTCAAGCATAGGCAAACCCTCAAACTTTCGAGCGTGCCGCTGGTGGTGAACCGGCAAGGAACAAGAAACCAAAATACATGTGTGGTATGCAAGTCAGACACAAATCAGACAGTCGGAAGTCAGATAGAGGGGGTTTCTGCTTTTGAGTAAGGCAACATCTGCTGAACTAATGCCATGAGCTGATTATGGTGGTGTTGGGGTCAGGGACCTGTTCATGAAGCGCAATATAAAATCAAAATCAAGCCATATGTACAGTGGCAAAATCAGCCGTTTCAAGCTTCTCCTGGGCCTTACCGATGTCCTCAAGTAGATCCGAAGCCTTATTGATTATCTTCTGCCAATACCTAGTTCCCAAGGGCGGCACATTTTAATCTGAAAGCTCTCAATCTCCACAACCAACAAATCAGGGCGCCCCAGTAAATCGGGGCTGAAATAAGGGCCCCAACCCACGCTCCCTACTTGATCGCAACTTCACTTGGTTCTACCCAAGCAATCCAGTAACCTGTGTAGATGCTTAGATATTATCCTGCGGCCCAGTGTCAACTAATAGGACTACTGATAAGACTGGGTAAAAGGTAATTACTACAACTACGAAGTACTGTCCTACGGGTAACTAACAACATAAATATCTAGACAGTTGCAATCATAAAATATTGGATGTGTAAACTCATATTTACGAGGCATCGCGACTCCCGATAGGGTTTTTGCCAGGTTTGGAGGAATCCATTCGTTTAGCTAATCACTGTCGATGACCGCGATGCAAAATCTCCGGAAACTACATTTCTGGAAATCACATTCAGAGATTTAACTCCCGATCTTCCCGAATGCGCCTTACAAGTTTTGAAACAAGGAGTGGCGCTCGCTGAGGTGTAGTGAAATGGAAGGCGACCCAAATAACATTTACGGGCGGTGTTGCTTTATTTTATTTTTTGCGGTCAAGGTGACCCAAAAGCCGTCCGCGTTGAAGTCGGGGTCTGGTGGTGTGTTTATCTTATATCTGTATCAATTTGACCTGATGAATTACAGTTATGGATAAAAATACAAACAATAGGTGCTGTCGAAGCTGGTACATTATACTTACTTTCATCCACCTCCGTCCAGACCGAAATGCAAACTTTGGGCCCAGAAGCCTTCATCCCATTCACCGTCCCACACGCCGTCCAGTCCAACAGGAACAGCTTCAGGAACATTGAGCACCTCCGGTAACCAACGGGCCGAAGCAAAGGCACTCAAGTCAAAAGATTCCGCAGATATCGGCATAGATGCCGACACAGAGTGGTCGGTGAGGTCACCGCCCGAACTGGGGTTCCATCCCATCAAGGACTGTGATTGGTTTATTCCGCCCTGCGAGAATGAGCTGATATCACCTCCATGGGGGGCTGGAGGGTTGATTGTTCTCTCCTGCCCACCCCAGAATTGACTTGTTATCAGAGGCAATCTAGAAGATCCGCCCAACTCGGTATCTTCGACTCCGTCATCTCTTTTCCGTTTCCCTAATCCAACCACCTCGACTGGTCCTGGATTTCGAGAGGGCTCAGGTGCAGCAGGTTTCGGCTTCAAACCCTCCATGTCCATTAGTTTATCAAGTGTTCGCCAGCATCTCCGTGCTAACTCCCAGGTACCACTGATAGAAGTCAAGGCTTCTAGGCAGTTCAACAGATGTAGTTGAGTTTGAAGGGCCATTGTCGTTGATCGGTTGATGCCTGTGTGATTAGATTGCGCTTGTTGTTGTTGTTGTTGTTGTTGTTGTTGTTGACGTAGTTTGAAGCCGGAAAGATGGGCAATTGAGACAGTAAATATCAAATAAATCATGTTTGGGTTAGAAAATGTTAATGAAGGGGATGTATGCGGTGAGTTGGATGATGGAGAAAAGGACTGTGATTGTCGGTATTTTTCAAGGAGAACATTGAAAGTCGAGGCCGCTTCGAGGAACACGTCCGCTGCTTGTTGCATTGATTTGTTCTTTGAGCTGGTGAAGAAGATTTATTAAACATAATGAACATAATAGCGGATAGTTCCTTACAATGGCCTGTAGAGGAGAATGATCGCAACGTGGTATAACATGTTCACCTCGAGCACTTCACGTTCTGGTTGATGCCCTATCGAAATCCGATATTTATGTGGGAGGGCATGTTGCCACATATCCAACTCCGCCTTCAGCTCCAGAAGTTTCTCGGTTTGTGGTTGCGCCTCCACAGGACTGAATCCAAGGTAAAAGTGAAAGTTGATGCGTGCCATTATATGACAGAGAGCAACTGTGTGCGCAAAAAGGGTCTGAGATTGAATGGTTGGGGTGAGCTCAGGAATGAGCGATGAAGGGATAGCATTGCTTTGCCAATTATTCGAGTGTGATGGACCTGTTGGTCGCAAAGCATCCATAATAGCTGGAGGGCGGCCAAGTTGAAGGGAAAGAAACAAATCTAACATAGACGATACACCCCATATGTTTCGTCGAGTTTGCCGATCTTC
Organism: Collybia nuda; assembly: GCA_015584075.1. Lineage (NCBI taxonomy): Eukaryota > Fungi > Basidiomycota > Agaricomycetes > Agaricales > Clitocybaceae > Collybia > Collybia nuda. The sequence goes on from MU150244.1 coordinate 267,321, forward strand.
AGGTAGTAGATCCGGTCTATTGGCGTTGGAATCATCCTCATTTAGGTCCAAGTCTTGGGCCATTCGTACCGCCAACCCTAAACGCAACACAATCAATGAGAGATTCGCGGTGGATAATACCCTTACACACCAACAAGTAACCAAGCCTGGCTCTCGAATCCTCGTCCATGATCTCTCAAGGATAGCAGGAGAAGGGTCTGGACTGTCTCGACTGAACTGCCTTTTTTCATATCGGCACTAACCGCTGTCCTCGACTGTTCATACCACAGATCCGCTGCAACTTTGCCCGCTTCGCCAGTTCCACCCAAAATACCGCTTGTTGTAGAATCCAAAGAAGGCGACAATCTTCCACTGTAGGCGCAAAGAGCAAGGAGCATTGTGTTCAACCCTCCTGAGTTTATTGATGGCATAGGTCCATGAACTTGTGTTTCCAAGGTTGACCGAGGAGGGAGAAAAGGGAAGGAAGGGTAGACGTGCTGATAGTAAACATCGATTAGATTACTAAGAATGTGGGGTGGAGGAAGCTCAATTCCATCTGTTGTTGGCGTGTCGAAGAATCTTGTTTTAGGAGAACCTGTTAATGCCAGTTCGGCTGTGCGCCTGAAGTGGGGAGAGTTTAGTTGCAAATAACCGTTGGAAATAAAAGTTCACACCAGTAGCTCCCAGTATACACATTTTCGCTTTCCGCGCTAGCCAAAAGGGTGCTACGGCTGCTTTCAGGCTCTATGTCCATCATAGGACTGTCTGCGTCGGTTGACATCTGCACATTGTTACTTTCGTAATGTTGTAGAGTTGATGAGTTAGATGGGTGGAGTTGTAATTGAGAGCTCGAGGCCGATTTACTACTCTCCTCAGATATCCCAAACCCGACATCGGAAAAACCGCGATGAAGGGGACCCGACGGCCATTTCTGAGGTCCTGGAGATTCCTCGGTTTGTTCGCCAGTTGGGGATAAGAAGGATGTGGCTGCGTCCTGAGTGCGTTCAAACGACTCCCTAGACATGACGTGGAGTTGTGGCGCATTAAATGTGAGAGAGTCCCTACGGGGGTGAGTAGGAGTAGCAGGTCGGTGGGGGTGTGGCCAAATTAACGGATCTGAAGATGACAGCGCTGTGGAAATGGAATTGACAGTTGGGGATAGTGAAGGGTTTGGTTTGATGACGCTACCAGCCGTCGGAAGAAGGGGTTTGGAAGTTTGTTCATTCTCTACGCGATGAAAAGGAGCAAAAAACATGGCCAAGTCTTCCACGACCTTGGAAGATGCCGAGGCTATCCATGACGCTTTGTGGCCATCCCAAACATCCTGGGTACACGTCTTTGACTCTGTAAGCAAGGACTCTGCTGCCTCGAGGAATGGGTCAGACATATTGCCAGAGTTTTTGGCAATATATAAGCCCAAGAGCGTTTCGAGAAGCGTCACTCGTGTCTCAGTGTATCGAAGATATCCCGAAGGAGGGCCTCGGCGGCGTGGTTCCCTTGAGTAAGAGCATTCTAGCTTATTCTCTGTACAGAAAAAACATGGCTCCAGGCCGTCGCACTACAGTGCCTCATTTTGAACAGGATAAACAAAAATGTCTATCCCCACAACTCACTTTTTTCCTCTTCAACCGACAGGTATTACAAGCTATTCAATAGTTGAATTTTTGTTTGCTACTCTGAAGCCAAATACGGACCTCGCGACACCTTTTTGTTAGACTTCTCCTGCATTGATGGCGAGGGCGGATTTGTCTTTCCCCAGACGAGGGAAGACGGTGGGCGGGCGGAACATCTTTGCTCCTTGATCTAAACGGCAGTCATCCCCCACAGAATGATCGCGGGATTTCAACTGATCGGACCAAATTTACTCGCACGGACCTCCGGATATTCCCGTTCGTTCAGGAACATTCTCAGGCCAATAATATCTCTTCCTGCAAGTTTAAGAAAACACTTATGATAAATTCATTACCATTACTTGTCCCCCTCAAGGTAGTGAGCATGTAAAAATGTACTCTAATCCAGATTTCACACTCTCCTTACCAGTGGCGCCCGAAAGCTGTTTGTGAGTACTGTTATTTTGTGAACCAAAATGATTTGTCCGTTTGGGTGAATTTCTAAAGCAACACCACTTTTACTATTTGGCTTTTTCGGACGAGTGACGTCGTTTTTTGTGATCCACAACCTTTTTTACAAGTTACCCTTTGTTTTTCATGCAGCCACACCACTGTTTTATTACAGCTCGTGGCGCACCCCTCCCCCTTTTTTCTTCCTTTGTGCATGTATTATCAGCAGGATTCCAGATCACTCATTGCTGGCCAGAGCACCCGCCCCCTCAACCAAACATGCTATGAGAGTATGACTATGCGCACTGGAAGAGCACGACCCTAGGTTTTGTTTATAAATGAACCAGACAACCGATCGCCACCCCTTATCAATAATGTTCCCCAACAATTATTACTCCCCACTATCCTGCTGCCAGCAATGTCATTGCAACAATTCACTATTGTTCTTGGAAATAAGGCCACTCTGTACTCTAAGCCAAGTTCTATAGGCGACATTTTGAACTGTTCCAAGATCATGGAAAACGGACGTTCTTGCCGACCACAGACCAAAGAAAGTTCACAATCAGTACATCTTGTATCTCATGCTTGCGCGCAGGTTTTTGGCGGCCACCCAACACTACTGGAAATGTATGGCTTCGTGTGAAGAGAAACATCTATACAATGAAGCACGCCTCATACTCTCTAGAGAGTGCGAAAGAGAAATCTAGGAACTTTATTCTCGGGTCTCATCAATATCAGCACCAGAGAGACATAAAATCTCAAGGAAAAGAAGAGCCTTCAGGCCAAATAAATCGGAGGCGAACCGTAACTCCCCGAATTATGCGATACTTCCTAATGCTCAAGGTGCAGCTATCCTCTCCACGGATATCTCGTATGTGCCGACGAACTACGCCTCTCCGTCGAGCCTAGGATTAAACTCTTCAAATGCATTTTATGATTTAACGATGATTCCTGAAAGCCCGACGGTTCTTCCGTCTCCCGCCGTGGCGCAATGGTACAATAATATCGGCAACTACATTCCTCATCACCCCCTCCAACCCCAGTCATCGCACGACACCCAACGTACCGGCGAGACCATTGTTACCTTTGCTATCCATTGAACAGCGATATGTTTACCCTCCCCCTAACAACACCGCTCCACGCTATTCAATCCGTTCCTTCCCCAAATACTGTGCCACATCTTTCCCTACCTTCCACGTCTTTGCTCCCCTCAGATTTGGTCCTGATTCTGAACAAGTTCGGGTTTCCTTATCCCACTGGATGCTTTGATGACTCCGAGTTTAGCTCTGAAGAGACTGATTCTAACGCTGGAGCTGATCCATTTATAAATCATCAAGCTGGCGCTATAAGGCTAGATAAATATTGACGAACGACCGTTTCTAGGGCAAAACCAAAGACAACAATAATAATCAGTTTGTTCACGATAACCTCCTCTCAGTTTCCTAGTGTATTGACACTGATAAACATGCACAGGGACTAGGAATGTTGCAAAATGAGGGACTAGGATGGTGGGCTCTGGAAAAATTGGCAGGTTATTTGATTTCGAGAGGGAATAAAGCCTGTCATGGCCACGATCACTCACCGGATTACACATTGCAAGGACGCTGATCACTCAGTCCAGACTGCCTTTGCATTGGTAGTCAATTAAATTGGAAGCGGTATGACCTCAATCGAATGTCGGGGCGTAGGTAAGTATTTCGTTTACTGCTAAACTAAACTGGGAAGGAGGTGTATGGTAATGAGACTTTACACGAGAATGACCCTAGATCATTCAAATGGCTTATTTCGATCCTACGACTTTACCCAGCGGAGTCTTGGTCATAACCGTGAGGACCTCGAACAGTACCTAGGAACGTGTCAGGAAAAACCCCAGCGAAAAAGCCAGTCATCTTACATCGGCAGCCGCCATAGTCGTGAGTTCCGCATTCGTATCATATGCAGGAGCAACCTCCACGATATCTGCCGACACAATATGGAGACCATCTAAGCCCCTAAGGATGGTCCGCAGTTCGCGAGTCGACCAGCCCCCTGTTTCTGG
>MU150244.1:272252-283081 GCA_015584075.1 Collybia nuda
TATAAGATTCCGTGATATATTTGCATTGCTCACGTCACTGGTATATCACCACAGTCTACGATCCTAAGGCCGGAGCGGAACGGATTGGCCTCGAGAGGAACATTGTATCCTCCAATCAAGGTCAGTCGACGCGACCCAGCCCGGATACCAGCTGTGTTCGAAATTGAATAAAAGATGGACACTTATGAATAAATGAGATAAACCTGGACCAAAGCGTGCTCCAGGCCGATAACTAGTACCGGTATCCTGATCCGTGGATACATAAGTGATTAAGACGAGACCTCTATTAAGAATGTTCACTTACGAAGGGGGCGCCCAGGAATGCGATATCAATAGGGATATGTTCTTCCTGAGTAAGACACCGGACCCAAGGAAGTTTGGCAAACGTGGTTATACCAGAAAATATGGATTCGGCAGATGCTATGGAAAGTACATTGAGTTTCACGAATCCATTTAATGCCACCAAATACTGACTGAGTCCGCCCTTGATATACCGATCTAGAGGTTCGAGAGGAAACCTCACGTAGCCTAGAGGCATTTGGTCACCATAGCTCGAGTGATCGTGAGGGTGTACAAGAGTAAGCAGAACGGATAGACATAAGACAAGAAGTAAGTATTTCATTCTGTCAGGGAAAATATCTTGGAGGGTGCTTGCCTTAAGGCGGGTTAAAAGGTTTCCACATTCCGGATATGTCGAAAAATAAAATGATAAGATAGGACCTTATGACCCTTAGTTTTGGGTTGACAGAATAGAAGAAGAATTGCGGGAAATCTGGAGTCGTGTTTTGCCTTGAGGTGATCGATTAGTTCGAAATCCTCACGGTGGATCCGTAGGTCCACGTATCAGCGCGGACTAGTAACTCGGTGTGTTCTAAATTTTCTGGAGAAGCCGATTGTGAGTGTCATTAATAAAAATAACGACTTCATGCTGAACTCTAGGACATCGAGATAAGACTTTGGGGTTAAAAACGGGCTGACTCTGTATGTGTTAAGAAGGATTTTGTGACACCACATAAAACTGTAAGAAGTTTTGGGATGGAATTAACTCCTCTTTATATGACTATTTCTGCTTCCAATCAGGCGTTCAACGTTCAACGGTGGGACAGGCCTGCTTGTGCTAAAAGCCCTTGCCCAGGTCACGGTCAGCGTGCCTGTTACTACTAGCCGCGAACGTTGGTGGGCCTGCAAAATAAAGTAGAGGGTCAGAAGGTTGAACGTTGAGGTAATGGAACCCTTTTTGCATCGTTACCTGTTGATTCAATTCCGGAGGAGGGAAATTTTGGCTGTCCATATTTCGTGGTACCCAAGAGGTCATTTTACCATTCTGAGAGTAGGTTTATTCTCATATATATTCCAAAATTCGATTCAAGTCGTTTCAAACCTGGTGAGTGGCCGTCTTCAATTGTCCAGAGAAATGTTTACACTCTTGAGGCCAGCCGATTCAATTTTAGACCCAACACATCATAATCCCACGCTTTGCTTCTTACCAGGGTCACTTATATTTTAACTTGAGCGCGTGTCAGGAATGTTGACGACGGTGCTGTGATACTCCCCAATTTTACATCTGGAATGCATAAAAACTTCACGTTCATGTCGTACTTTCTAACCCCCCTCAATAGTTTTTTCTTTGAAAAAAGCCTCTTGCCTGAATCTAAATTGATACCTGCACAAGATGGGTCAGTGGTCACCACGAAGGTGACAAAGGTGGAAAAAATTATTCAGACATGAATCATCAGACAAATGTCCTCCTCAATACTGTCCGCTAAACTGGTATCCCGCATCCCCAGCCAACCAGCAGAGGACCAAACCCAAATTGGCCGAACCATTACCACAACACTCTCGAAGCCAAGGCTTCCCCCGCCACGGCATTGACCACGTGTGTTAGCCTAGCTCCTGCTCCTCGGTAGTCCCTCCGGTCATTACAACAAGAGATTTCCCATCCACGTCATCATCGTATACCTATCATTCATCCTGTCTGGCTCGTTCAAGATATAGGCGTTGATGTCTCCGGTGGGCTAGCCTCTCCATTCATCTCGCTCCCGCACGAAGCGAACAGCGGTCAACTCGCCAGTCCCGAACCTGAACTAGAATCCACCGATCGTCTTCTTGTGTGTACCATCGGCCGCAGGTTGATTCCATCAATTGAATGGATGAACTACTGTCCTCGTCACAAGCGCTGTCAAAAAGTCACCCGATGTCCATCGTAGCAGAGGTATCAAAACCAAAGGGCAGAGTACCGCAGCCGATCATATCCAGGTCACAGCTGAACACGAGAACGAATCTCTATTGTGACAGGGCGTCTCCTGAGAGAGCCCCTTTTCCCGCAGGAGTCGCAATTTCAGATGCAAATTAGAAGACTGGCGCGCAGGCACAACTTTTCTCAGCTGAGATATATCAACTGCTTTGATAGAGCAACAGGTTCGCCATCGCAGATGCTCACGAGTCATCAGAGAAGTAGCACATTCAACTGATAACATGAAAGACCTTTGGACAAGCCATGGTGTAGAAGATTGGAAAGGGGGTAGGGGAGGCTCCAGGGAAAGGGTCTTCGTCACCCAACATGTTTAAGAACGAAACAAGCCATACTTGGGGACCCACGTGACACTGAGAACCACCAAACGACCCATATATAAACGACGAACAAGGCGTCAAGGTGCCCAGAATGAGGTGGGAACCAGGTTACTAACGCATGGCTAGTACCGTGTATGCCTTCTTGTATAGAAGGGCATAATTTTTCCGGGGGTATGTGTAACGCCCCGCCTTGAGAAGGCCATGTAGGAGGTGGAAATGCTTCCCATGTCCTGAGAGACACCACTGTTTAGCAGGCGTCCAATACACGATTGCAAACCTGCGCCATGCCAAAGCGCCTCGCGAAAATCTTGAAGGAAGACCCGCAGCCAGTGCTTTCCTGTATCAATCCCTTTGAATGTTCATGAGCCACCAAAAACCGCCCCGGAGCCCTCTTTACTATATCAACCGCGAAGCCATGTAAATTTCGCAGCGTTCGCCGACGCTTCTGGACATCTCCAGCAAGAACCCTACTCCGCCATCTAAGAAAGCGTGTGCCGGGAAAATGCAGTTGTCCACGGCAGACGGAAATTTGCTAAAAGGCCGCCGGGTTTTTTTGAGGCCCTCACATGCACCTGCGTAACATGATGAGAGCCCCTTAAGGGAATGAGTCATGACGACCCAGGCTAACGATGTCCTGTGTGGAAGCTTGTTTCTACACCGGAGTGAAGAAGGTGGTGGCGGAAAAATCCCAGAATGGCGGCTAGCTCGACAGTACGTCGGGATGAAAGAACCAAGTCCCAAAGAGTGGTTTCTGGGAGAAAATAAACCTTAAGTGAGGTCTGTCTGGAGTCCCACTGGAAGAGTTCGTCGACCATGGACAATCTCCTCAATGTACGTGATCCACTCAGCTTGTACCTGTGCCTCAAATAAGGGTCCCGCGACGCGTCTCTGGTGCTCTAACTCGGAGTTCAATCTTTAACTTCAGTGATAGAGTCCACGTGTTTCCGGTAACGTCTAGCCCGATCCCTCATGCCACCTGAACCTTCACGTAGGAAACATGGTCTGGAGATGCCACAAATGCCTAGCGAGGGCGCCAAAGGGCGATCATCCTGAGCAGTTTCCGGTGTGGAGTGAGTCGGTGACGAGTGACGGGAATACGGGGTCCCGAGAATGTTACAGACGGGGTTCTGTGTGTGACTGAAGGTAAAAACAACTCGTGGATCGAGTTGGGTACTTTTCCGAAGACACGATGGAGGTAGGTAATGAGGCATCGTTGTGGAAGGTTTTGGGATGATATCGATGTCCACGAGACTAATTCCGAAGCACAAGGTTCAGCCATCACAAAGCTTAGCAACTCAATCTCCATCCCACTCAAAGAATGGGGATTATACACGACCACCACCAGCAAGCATTTTAAAGACATCCGAGAACCTATGAAAACTTAGGGTTAGATTTCACTCCTTGGGTAGGAATGGATCATTTTGGCTGGAAGCAGCGATATGCCGAGGAGAGGAGGGTTGAAATGGTTTGAACAGGGACCTGGAGCGATGAAGGTTTAAGGAAAGACGAAGGAAAAGGGCTTCTATCTTGAGTTTGAGGAGTCGGTGTGCTACATCGTGGTTGAGAGCAAAGCTGGCACAAAGCGACTCATTGATAAATAACGCGTACACTCCACCAATCAAGCATAAGCAAATTGCACCGCCACAAAGCCCACCAAACTCTAAAACTTTCGTAAATTGGGAGTAATTTCGATCCGATCTATTAGGGTAAGAGGAATCCATCCAATTTATAGAAATAGCTACATTTAGTTGGTAAATCAATACAATAGATATAGGGTAAGACTGAAATTTGCTTCAAATCCAACATTAACCCTTCCAGAAATTGTCATATGAAGCACTTGCGTTGACTCCCTATAGCCAGGATGAGGTTCAGAGGTATCCAGCTTATACAATAAAACATACCATAGTGATATAGCCTATCAAGCCCTGTGAAATAACGCCACCAAGCAAGTCCAATTTGAAAACAGGGTTATACTGTCCCTCAGGCCCATGACTGTCTTCAAAAATATTGAGAGAGTCGCGCCAATTACGGGTACGTCCGAATGTATTCCGAATAGGGTTTGTCGTGTATGGGTGCATCTGCGATTCGTCGGTCAGATCTTTTCAATAATCAAACCACGTATAGCCCTTGATGAAAGTTCCGAGGGACAAAAGAGGATACGAAAGGTGAAGATCACTCACGTGGTCAATCCGCAGGTTAACTTCATCATCGAAGAAGAACTGGCCAACATGGGCCAGCTGATCTGATGTGAATGTTCCATTCGGCAGTGCCGTCCATCTGGGGAATACTTTTGTGTGAACATGGGTCGCGCGACCCGTGTAGTAACCTGGGAATATTGCTAGAAAAGGCAACTTCAATCACGAGCGGAACTTGTAGGTCATAGAAACGTTACTTGTGAATTGAGCTACCCCGTTCGCGTCCGTCGGCCACGCTCCGCGCAGGAACGTCTCTTCAGGTATCGTGCGAGGGAACGCGGTAAGGAGACCTGCACGTTTACCGCCGACTTGAGGTTTTTCGTCCCGAAGATGAGGATGTGGAAGCGGCCGGCCTGGTGGAAAACAATTAGATACAGGCTTGAATAGAGTACGTCATGGCGTACCTGCGTAGTGCCCTGTGGCGTTCGCTTGCCAGATATCCACGAGGACGTTGGGTAACGGTCTACAAGTTTCGACGTCGATAACACCAATGTCCAAAAGCTACGGGGTTTTTCGGATGTTTAGTTGTGTTTTAGCGAAGAAAATAGCGACGTACGAGGAGAAGTCCATCCTGTAGTTCAGCAATGTTTTGTCGTATAGGGTGCCCCGCAGAATGATAATAGGGCCCCTCAGTAACCTCAGGTGCCAGTACACAAGAGTTATTACGGATCTCTGTTTCCTGAGCTATCGAGCAACTTAGGAGACTCTGATCGTCGCCTGGAGCGTTGATGGTATCAGCATATGTTCCTGAGGCGAATAGTTCCTCGTAGCCGGGCAAAGATGGTCGCCCAGCAAGCACTTTTTGTGCCCAAGATCGTTTTCTTGATGCAGTGAATTCAGCAACTGCTGGTGCACACTTTCATTGACTCCTATATTAGCAAGGAAGAATCTACAAGATCCGGTACATATGACGAACATGGTATGCAGCAGCCTGCAATGACCTCTGAACTTCGATCTCTTGAGGTGTCTTCGGCTCCTTATGGCCTGCTACACTGCATAGCAGCGGCAGTAGTGTGAAAAGGATAGTATAAATGGCCGGCATAGTGATGATGAGAGAGGAGAGGAGTGAACCCACTTCATTATTTATGTATGGGAGGAAGCCGGCTCGCGCGGGCGGAGAGGGGTTGTTCCATCCGGGCTGCCGAGACCTGTGAACCCGGATTTAGGGTTTCGATCAGGGTTGGTTACTGTTAATTACTTGAACCGCTAGACTAAATAATATCTTTCCTCCTCTTTCTGACTCGACCAAGCCCAGACCGTCGTTTACAAGGATTCCAGCCTGGAAAATCTTGATTTTCCAACACGATGGACGCGCCTCAGTCCCTTTTCTCGACGTCTAATACTACAGTCATCAATCATCCGACCATTCATCACATCTTGTCAGGGTCCTTTCGCTCTCTTTCTCTCTTCTTGCTCGCCTTTTCGCCAATTCATCGCACCCTATCACTGGTTCAAACGATCGACGCTTTTGGACCCCATCAATATCTTGCGCTTAATACACGGAAGGACCGGGCATACACAACGAGCTGGGCACTACCACCTACTCTTGCTAGTTGGGAAATAGAACGACCAGCGGTAGAGGGTTGGCGCGTAAATCATGTGAACAGCGTCCCCATTAGTACGTACATGACATGACGCTTGAGGGGGGACGGAGTATTTAATGTCTATTGTCAGCGGCAACGTCATCGTACATAACGATACCGCCACCCCATACACACATTTATTCAGCTGGTGGTCCGACCGGCGAAGTACATGTCCTGAATTCAGCGACAGGCGGTTTTGGGGAGAAAATTCAACAGATTTTGTTTGTCCCTGAGGGCCAGTTGGAATCTGCAGACAAGACCCGGGTAGCCTTGGTATGTACCCACACCTGCTCCGTCGACCCGCATTTACGTCTTGTTCAGCGTTATGGATCTCATGGTGTTGAATTCTCTTCCCCCACTGCCCATGCTTTTATCCCTGTTCTTGGCACGGATTCGATAGAAATGTATATGCACGATCCATTAACAGGATTGCTAACACATATGTACTCCGCACCATCACCGCGCGGCCCCGATGCACACGACGGTCCTAGGCATGTCAAGATCCATCCCAATGGAAAAATTCTCTATTGTGTGACGGAGCATACCAACTTTGTTGACTCATACTCAATTAATTCATCTTCACTCTCTTATCTTTCATCGCGGTCTCTCCTCCCTGTTAATACTAAAGAAATTTCCCGATTCAGAGGCGATACCCTGTTACTGGCACCTTCAACAGCCAATCAACCAACACCCCTAACACTGTTCGCCACGACAAGAGGCGCAACAACCGAAACGAAGGGGTGGCTTAGTGTGTTTTCGCTCAATACAGACGGCTCATTCTCTACAGAAGAGGTCCATTATGAAACGACAACATCAGGGGGGAAGGCAAATGCCATCGACTTGCTGCCCAAGTCCACATCGGAGACTTCCGAAGATGGTATCTGGGTCTTACTTACTGACGATGATGACTCGGCGGCGGAACAAGGGAACGGCGTTAGGGTCCTTGAGTGGGATGGATGGAGTGGGGGTTTGAAGGAAGTTGCCGGTTGGCCTTCTCCGGATGAGGAAATCATACCTTCAGAAAAACGGATGGCGGGCGGTAGCCACGCACTTTGGTTAGACTGATGTAATCACGAATGAATTCATTACATCGACAACTAATATTTTTGCCTCTGAGCGCTCGATCGTCAATAGATCGCCAACTTAATCGCGGTACTATACCATGCATAACAGAACTCACTCAGAGTACTCTATTGTTGATATCCACTACCCCGTGACGGTGTCCCGTGTACTGACCGGCGCCCCTAGATTAAAAGGGTGATATTTGACACTCTGGACTTCTTCAACAATATTAAAAACCAAGGGACTTCGAAGCCTGAAAGGTGGCTCCTCCGCCGCTCGTGGAGTGTGATATTGTACCCAAATATCGTAGAATGGAACACACTATTTTTAGAGCTAACCGTGATACTCTGGGTTGGCCAAAGAACTACTCTGCGAAGCCTGTGCTTTCGCCTCGTTTTGATTGCGTTTGATCCCTTTCTGAACTTCCAAGTCCCAATCCGTGCCCAGCCAAACCACGCCGTACTCACTGAGACCGACGATAAACAGTGCGAGAACCTGGCCTGTGGAAAACCTCATGTTAGGCGGCGGAAAGGGTATTAATACCTCAATATAATGGACGGACCTATCCAGAGTCCCTGAAGCCCAAGCTGGAAACGAGAATGAAAAGCTAACGTGATGCCCATGGGCAATGCCAGGACGTAGTAAGCGATCAGGTTGAATAAAGCACCAAGGTGCTGACGGCCTAAATGCGAAAGGTATTTATATCTACTCGGAACTGTATATGAGGGATTCTTACCTTGGCCACGCAGCGCCCCACCACAGGATCCAACCAAACCGTCCGCTATCTGAAATGAGGCAACTAAGGGCATGACCTTACTGACTAAGTTCACGACGTTTTCATCGTCGCTAAATAGATAACCATACACCTGCGAAGTCTCCAGTCAGAATAAAATAAGAGCATCAACATGTACGAACATCTTTGGTAGCCATCATGCACACCATTACAATAGTACCAATCACCACACTCATAAGAGCAGATGCATGAGCAGCGTATTTTGCACCGACGGCCGACTGGGAGCCTATAAGGTTTCCCACACGGTTTGAAGCAGCGACGCCTATTCCAAAAGGAATGGTGTTGAGAACTACAAGAACATATTAAACTTGGTGCGGCCCTCGCGCTCGAACGTACTAACTTTGGTCAGTGGTCATGATGACTGATTGAGCTGCCAGTGGTAGTGAGCCCAGCCGACCAGCAGCAAGAGCCACGATCTCAAACGCTGCCCTGGATAAAGGGACAGGGATAAGCATGAAGAAAAGGGGATTCTCACGTGACGAACCATTCAGTACCAACCATCAATATTCCAGGGAGAGCCAGTTTGAGGAACGTGTAGCAGCTTCGAAGCCGAAAAATGGAGCCTAACTTTAAACCCCCCCAACACCCATTACGGGTGTGCGTTGATGAGAAGTATGTAATCAAGCCAAGGCCAATGAAGGAAATCCAATAGGTAATCGAGAGTGCAACAGGTGAGCCCAGTAGTCCCATGGACGTATAATGAATGAGTACTATGTTAATGACGACGTTAATTGGGGAAACTATCACAAGGACAAGTGTAGAGGCTCCCATGATCCCTAGTAGGAAGGAATAAGTGAAAATTTCGAAGACCAAGATCATTCTCACCTTGACACTGAAGATACTTTTTTAAACTCTCGAATCCAATATACGCCGGGGCTCCAAAGAGAAGGATTCTTAGAAATTTTTGAACGCCGTTGCTGAGATTCTCTGGTTGCCCAAGATCCAACAAAACTGGTTCGATGAAGGCCCAAAGGACCCCAACTGGTATGAAAATTATCCACAGAAGAACGACACATCTCTGAAATATAACTGATAGATTTGTCCTCTGGGCTCCCCCAGTGAAAGCTTGAGATCCAAGAGTATCGAGTGCTGTGGTTCCTCCAAGAGCGACACACCAGCCTAAGTAAACAAAGCGTGGGATTATGATATGATAAGGTTTAAAGTTAAAAGGAACTAGCCGGTTACAAAAGCGAACATTAGTGAAAACGCAGCCATAGACAATTCTTCTGGACCAAGACGACCAGCTATCAGGATTGAAACGGTTTGAATCGAATTTTGGAGTATGTACGAGAAAATAACTGCTCTCGGAATGGTTGAAAGGACCTCAAGAGTCAATATCTAAAAAATTGCCTTCAGTAACCTGCCGAAATGCCACCCACCTGGAATTGAATCGACAAGGAGAGACGCAAAAAGGGCCTTGTTAAACCCCTCGAACCTCTGGACCTCTATGGTATTTTGCGGACTGCCGGCGTACGCTGAAGATGATGGGGGGCAGGCTGTCGGTTGTTCGACGTCCCTGGCGGCGATCCGGGCAGGAGCCTTCGGCACAAGCGGGTCGGTTTCAGTGTAGAACGCTTGGTTAGAAGAAGACATAGTTAAAGAAGAGTTAACTTCATTCTCAAACTATTTGGAGTTTTATGTGCTGTCATGAAGCTTTTCCCCGACTTGCGATTCCAGGGCCAACTTGATTTCAACCCCGATTTCTTATCTCAAAATCATACCCCGGTAATCATGTTGCCATTATTAGTGAACTCACAAATAACTTCTCCAGGAAATATATTATACACCGAGTTACCAGCCCGCGCTGATACGTGGACCTGTGGGTGTGCCGTGTGGAGTTCGAACTAATCGATCACCTCAAGGCAAAACACGACTCACAAAGATTCCCTCAATTCCTCATCTATCCTGTCAACCCCAAAGTAAGGGTCATGGGGCCCTTCCTTATCATAATCTTTTTGACATATCCGGAAAGTAGAAACCATTTAACCACCCTCAAGTTAAGTTCCCTCCCAGACACCCAACACATTTCTTCCACACAATGAAATACCTACTTTCTGCTTTATGTCTATTTTCTCTGCCCACTCTTGTGCGCCCTCATGACCATGAAGGCCGTGGTGACCAAGTGCCTTTGGACTACGTGAGGTTTCCCCTTGAACCTTTAAATCGGTATATCAAAGACGAAGGTCAGTGAATGAACAATGCCACGAATCTATGAATCTCAAACCTATTATAGTGACTGCCGACGCCACATTTTCTGGTATAACGACATTTGCAAAACTCCCCTGGGTCCAATGCCTTACCCGGGAAGAACACATCCCTATTGATATTGCATTTTTGGGTGCCCCTTTCGTAAGTGGATGGCCAAGGTCTTGTCGAAAATCACTGATGTGTCCCCGGACCAGGACACTGGCACTAGCTATCGACCTGGAGCACGCTTTGGTCCAGGTTTGTCTTACCTATTTACGAGTATTGATCTAGTACTCATATTTCGACGCAGCTGGCATCCGGGCTGGGTCGCGTCGATTGACCTTGTATGGGGGGTATAATGTTCCTCTCGAGGCCAATCCGTTCCGCTCCGGCCTTAGGATCGTAGACTGTGGTGATATACCAGTGACGTGAGCAATG
>MU150244.1:284011-306599 GCA_015584075.1 Collybia nuda
GTGGAGGTTGCTCCTGCATATGATACGAATGCGGAACTCACGACTATGGCGGCTGCCGATGTAAGATAATTGGTCTTTTCGCTGAAGGTTTTACCTGACACGTTCCTAGGTACTGTTCGAGGTCCTCACGGTTATGACCAAGACTCCGCTGGGTAAAGTCGTAGGATCGAAATAAGCCGTTTGAATGATCTAGGGTCATTCTCGTGTACAACCTCATTACCATGTACCCTCTCCTTCCCAGTATGATTTAGCGATAGAAGAAATTTTTATCTATGCTTCAACAACCCATTCGTGCCTTTACTTTTTCTGGCTTAATTTACTTCCAATGCGATGCTGATATGTAATCTGGGAGGTGGGGATGGCCATACCAAACCCTATTCCCATGGTGGAACACCCCGAGGATGATTAATTAGTTAACTGACCACGAGTCATTTTACGTCTTTTGACTTCGCTCTTTTGGAATCCGCGGCCAAAACCTTGGGGGTTGGTCATGGCCAATTATCCGGGTCACCCAGCCCCGAATTCAGTCAGCCATCGTGCACGCCCGAGCGGATGTTTTAGTAGTTTCGGTATTCTGGGAAATTTAGAAGAGGTTAATATTGTACAAACTATCGATTATCATTGATAAAGCTGATCGTGGAAATCACCCTAAATAGTACTTTTTTCTGATTCACCCATGGACGAGGACCCGATACTATCTCCGGTATTGTCAATCGGGCCATGAAACCATTTCCGAGCTGATATGACCCAAGAAGCAGACGCAAAGACGAACACCAATCCTACGATGACAACTGCATAATCTGCGAACCCTGAAATTAATGCCGGGTGCGGGAGAATGAGAGGAAGTATGTACTCATATCTTGCGCGGTAGTCATTCGCCTGGTAGGAAAAAGTAGTAACACTACAATGAAAGTTACCCATGCGACAGCAATAGTTCCAACAGGCGTCGACATTTTTCCTAAAGTGAATGGACCAGGGACGAATTTATCACGGCCGGATGTAAGACGTAGAAGGATCGGCGCTACGTAAGAGATGTTTAACCCGATAACAGAAGCGCTAGTGTAGACAATCAGTCGCATACAATTTGAAAGCAAGGGCCAGATAAGGCATACCCTGCAAGTGATGTGAGTGCAGTTTCAGAAAATCCGATGAGGCCGCAGATTCCCGCAGCTACCATGATGAACCAGACGGCATTTACTGGTGTCTGCGTGTAACGGTTCATTTTTTTCCACCAGAATGAACCCGGCAGCGCGTTATCCCTGAAAGCAAGCTTAGATCTGAGTGTCAAATTGGCCTGGGTTAAGGGGGATAGACCTTGAAAATGCAAAGGCGACGCGAGAGGCATCTACTCCTTGAGCGGCTCCACAAACGAACTTTTAGAACAGATTAGGCGGGATTACAACGACTAGTGTTATTAGAAACACGAACCTGAGAGGCGATAATACATGACCAGATGGCCAACATCCCCCGCTTACCAATGACCGTTAAAAGAACTTGGCCCATGGGAAGAGGTAAATCTGATGCCAGCAGGTCTGGGATGGAAGGAACGACAAATGATACAGCGATAAGAAGCCATCCCAGTCCTGCAGTTGCCCCAACCCCAACTAGAATCGCGATAGGCGCCGTCCGGGCAGCACCGGCGACCTCTTCTGAAATATGGGCCGCCGAGTCGTCTGCGGAGAATTTATGTAAACCGTTAAGAATAGGCAGAATTTTTTACAGTAGCTTACATCCAGTGAGTGTCCACATAGGTGCGGTAAATGAGAGCAAGAACGCCCACACATCTATACAATGGATGTTCTTTGATTGTGTCACAAATAGGAGTGGGGGTGACTCACTATTCGTCCAACCTGTATTATTTTCAAATAAGGTGAACGCGTCCTTCGTTGATACTTTTTTATCGCCGGCGCAAACAAGAAGGGAGATGATAGTGGCTACACATGTCACCACTTTTCAAATTATCGGGAATAAGGACAATTTTAAATTAAAGCTATAAAAATCACTGACCATTAACCAGAGCATAAAACAGATTAATTCTCGCGAGAAACCTTGTAGCGGCAGAACAAACCACGCCATGGGAGAAAAGGATCGCCAGCAAGATACCATATGTCTGTCCCGAGGAAAGGATGGTAGCCCCATCTGACGAGACAGCAATTGCGGTTGTTATCATTTGGGCACAAGTGAAATCGATAGAACAGACAAGTGAAATTTGCCCAGTAATATTGGCCCACCCTCATAGGAGACGACTGAAATCAGCCCTCCAAATGATCCCAAGTCAAAGAAGAAAGCCAACCTGTAATCCACGAAGCGAGAGCTGCGTGCTTTTGTGGCGCCAGTTTCGCTGAAAAATAATATAGGCCAGCACTTGTCCTGAAAATTTTATTATAATACAAGTTTAATTACATGTATTATGGAGTCACTTACGGCATTGATGAAGTCAACTCAGCCATTGACAAGGCAACAGACCCCACAAATATGCTTGGAATGAGCCATCCGAACACCTGACAGGGTTATCAATGTCAAACTTTGACGTGATCAGCGAGTATCTAACCCAACCAACATGTCCCCCTGTTGAATATTTAATAAGGTAAACCACGCCCTCAAGGCCAAGGAAAAAAAACTCACCAGCTTGGAGGCCAAATGAAAGGGTCGAGGACACAGAAGCCACGACGCCCATTATAGAAAACGCAAAAGCAACTGTTTCAATTAGCTGAAGCAGTTTCAATCAGAAAATATCAGCTCAAATTCGTCCTGCTTACTGAGAATTCACGCCGGAATTCACTCTTGTAGCCCAGCTCGGCGAGCTTCACATCATCGGCTTGTCGAAGGCTATTGACACCCTCCAGTTGAGTTGTTTCCTTTTCTTTGGACCTAGGCAACATTCCAGTGAATGATAGATGGAAGCTGGGTGGGTATGGTGCGATGATTATAGTATCCAGGTTGTATTTGACTGTTCGGTGGCGAAACGGGAAGTTTACGATATGATCGTGCCGATATACCGTGTGGATCTTAAAGGTGAGCCCGGGCGCCGGAAAGGGTCGGTATCATCTTAGATTCCCCCTGGCCGCAGACCTATAGCTGTATTTTGTATTCTTCTTGTAGAACTTGGACGACCTGGCGCTAAGGTTCGCGTTCATTCAATTTTTGTCAGTGGCATCAATAACCTATCCCCGGTGTTCAAAATCCCTTATCTTATCATCGTGGGAAGGTTTTCAACAAAATGTTGACTGGAATGGGCTTGTCTGGAAAGTTTAGAGCTCGAAAACCACACATAATAGTTGGTATACCCCCCTATCCACGAAGAGCAAGCGACGCCATGTCTCCAAACATGACCTATCATATCGCGCATTGTGAACCCCAGAACCCCAGGCCAGAATTGAGTCAAGCGCGTTATCGTTTCACTTCACACATTGCAGGATATGCAAGGTATTCTTAGAAACGAAGTTAAAGATAAGGTGAGACTTTTGCGTGTTTTTTGAGTGATAGTGATGAATGCGGCTTCGCACGGGAAATGAGGCCTGGGGCATGACTTCCAGTCCATACCGGCGTTTGGTCCTCTGATAGGATATTCATATTGGTTCGATGAGATAAGACTGACCAGACTAACAATACTCAGCATCGTGTTGCTTGGAACTATATATTCTCGGACATGCTAGTGATGTGTAGGGTTTGATGTTCCATAAATCTGGAAGAAAGTAAAGCCCTCTCGGGGAAAAGGTGCCACGAGGACGGGTTGGAACCGGAGAAACTTTTCAGGAACAACCGCAACATAGCATGATGAGGTGCTTTCCTAACGATCGGGACCACTGCACCAAACCCGATAAATTAAGTTTTAAATTAAGCTCTCGTTCGTTTCATTGGATTTTGCTCTTTCCTGCCTTTTTTTTCGAAACAAGGGCAGGTGCGGACCAGTGAACTTTCCATGCCCTGAGGCCAAATAGCATACTCAGAACTGTTGCCCCCAAAGCTTTCGCAAGGGGGGGCGATAGCTGGGCCAGTTCTACTACCTCTCCTGTTTGTGAGATCACAAAGGAGGGGAGGAGGAACTTCGACGATGCTACTGCGTGGTTTAGGGTCTTTGTGACATCAATGAACGCTTCATGGCGGGTAAAAACGCCATATATCGCAGCAACCAGAGCCCCTCCCCAAAAGTCAACAGAGCCCCAGACTCCGGCACTAAGAATCGGAGGGGTGGAGAAAGTCCACGAAGGCGACCAGGTGGAGAGTGTTGATGCAGTAATACCACCGCCAGACGATGCAAGAGCACCAATTATGAGGTGCGTTAACGGCGAGCGGACCAAAAGTGGGTGGACTGGACTGTTGGAAGAAACAGCAAGGAGTGATAGAGTGCCCGTAATTGCTCCCGTGCGTACGAGCGCGTCAATTGGAAAAAGAGCGGTGTCGAAGGTCGGCGGGTGAAGTGCAGCAGGGAAGGATTGAAAAATGTAGGTAAGCGCGAGGTGAACTGTCAGATAATTTATATATGGGTGGAAAGAATGTAGCACTGGTGGCGGAACACCGAGCAAGTTGTGCGTCAGCAGAGTACCACCCCAGCACTGCGAAATAAGGTCAGTATATATGCTCATGTAATAGAGTATTTCCCTCACCATAATGAGATATCCTGCGATGTAAGTTCCCCATGATAAAGATCCAGATGAACGTCGAGCATTTGCCTGATATGCAATGGAAATTCGAGCCGCATGAATTGTTGGTGCTAGGGCATATGGAAACCAGTCCTTGTGGACTGGAGAAGAAAGAGCGGCTAGAGCGTCTGCAACAGGTTGAAGAGCCATAGAATTTTGGAGAATTGAAACTTGAAGCACTGTGCAGTCTGCTAGTAGTCAAAAGTGTAAACTGAGAAATTTGGACAACGCTGGCGGACCCAGGTATCTCCGGAAGGTGCAATCCGATCACGTGCAGAGGGGTCGGATCATCTGCCACCTAAATCAGATTTTTTTCTTTTTTTTTGGTGGCCTGTATAGATCTTTCCAACTTGACGATCTTTTGCAAGATGAATAAATCTGCGAACTGATGCACTCGAGCCTTCCTATTGGCGAGTCCACCCACTTTACCTAGAAGGGAACAAGGCGAGATTTGTTGG
The DNA here is from genome assembly GCA_015584075.1 of Collybia nuda. Taxonomy (NCBI): domain Eukaryota; kingdom Fungi; phylum Basidiomycota; class Agaricomycetes; order Agaricales; family Clitocybaceae; genus Collybia; species Collybia nuda. Next base: position 289,113 of record MU150244.1, read on the forward strand.
CTTACAAAACATATCAAGCAATTTGACTAAAATCATCTTCCATCACCAGAATTAACCTCACACCCCTATGTCAACGGTTCACTATGATAACAATTTCGATATGGTACAACGTTATACAAATTCGATAAACCCCCATAATCTACAAAGATAATTCGCTTAATTTATACCGTTTCTGGTCTATATGCCATCGCCTAGTGAAAATTCAGGCCATGCTTACACCCACACGATAATGGAAACTTACACATAACCTTGTTCCCAGGTGTGCCAGACGTCAGCAGCTTGCGGACAATGTGCCAGAGCTGCATAAACCGCATTTCGCGATTCAAAGAGCTCCTGGCTCATCTCAGCAAGGACGCTCAAGGGTACCTTGTCTTCGATATAGGCTCGATTGTAAACGTAATTAGCCCTTTCCCCTGCAAGTTCTTCCTTGTGGAACCTGTATTTAATTTAGTTGGTGTTAAGGAGATGTTTTTTGATAGCCATATAAATTACTGACGATAGGATGTCATTCGTGACTGATATCCAAAAATTCATGTCGGATAGCGCTTGTATATAGTCAGTGACCCCGATATTCTTCGATTTGGGGAACAGTAAAAGCGCAAACGCGATTGCCACGCCAGTCTGATCACGGAGGAACCACGGAAAGCGAACTAAGCCGCGCGTGAGGGGGAGCGTTTCAATTTCGGGCTCTATACAAGTAGAGTTGACGAAATTGAAGGTAGCGCTCAAGATGGAATTTGCAGTTGGCAAATCGTATAGCTCGTAGATGCGCATGAGAACTTCGACGAGAGCTTCGAGTACTGGGTTGAGTTGCGGCATACGACGAAGGAAACGTTCTTGGAAGGCCATAAACGGGCCTGTGTCTTTAGAAGACATGTCGTCGATATATATCAGGTACCTGGAGTAGCTGGTTTAGAGGCCACACTTCATGGAGGAAACATTCCACATACCAATTGTAAAGAGCGATGTTCGTTTTTTCCGTAAGTGTACAGTCATGATAACCCAGCTAGAAATATATGAGACGAAGCCCTAATCTAAAAATAAATTGGTGTACCTCAATTAGGCTCGCAGCAAGGTGTAGGGTTTTTTCGAGCTGAGGACAACAGATATTCCGGTTGTTCATCTCAGCACGCATGATTTTTTCAAGCTCCTCATTTGTACCGGAAATGTTTGATGGACAATAAGCCATTCCTTGAAGAAATCTTCTCAATATTCCAGTTTCTGTGGTGATGCAGTGGTTAGTGATGGGCACAAGATGGTCCAAGAGATGGCTCACTATTTAGATCCTGCACCACATTGACAGATGTAGGGCGAATAAGAGAAACTGGGGCCATGTTAGAAGGTTGTGGAAATGTAGGAGTTCTAGCGGGAACTTGAGGGAAATTGTGGAACCTAACACGCCTTTTTATGAAGAAAAAATATTCTAATATTTTCTCCTGACAGGACCTTCCAATGATTTAGAAACACGACATGTTTAGTTGAAACACACAGCTTTAATGGAACGCTGAAATCCCGGCTCATGTCGGGACGGAATGCACTTGACCGGTGCAGATCTGAGCGGATGTCAACACGAGCGGAGGCCCTGGGTCTCCACATTATGATGTAGACTCCCGCGGGAAAGTTGATGGGAATATACACTTCAGTCATGCCGGTATTAACAGTCTCCTTCAAACCAAGGGTTGTGAGGTAGGATATGGTTTAGAAGCTTCAAAATTGTGGCAAATGATGATTGATTAGACGGCAGGGAAGATGTCGAGTGCCGTAAGACCTATGCACCAGTGATTTTTACGGCTGAAGGAGTTGCCGGACGTGGTGGGATCATATCGCCTCTGACGATTTTCAACGATCTAGAAGACAAGAGAGTATGGTTGGGACCAGATTTCAGATTTGTAGAAGCACCCCTGATCGAAGGTCCTGTCCTCGGATTTGAAATTTTTGCAAAGACGACCATATTTGAACCGAGGGGTTTATGTAAGAGGACGAGCTCCCATGAATGAGGAAGGAAAAGTTACGTCACATCAGTGTTATTCTCAGAGCTGTTGATACGTCAAAATACCGATCTGGGCTGCCAATGGTTGATCCTGAAATTGTTTCACCTAGTAAGACGGAGATTTGGTTTGATTGAGACACACAGTAGATATGCTGTATCGCCCACTAGATGCAGCCATCGATTTCAATGGGAGTACTTCCCTTTAAACCCAGATTACCCACCTGCAGGGCCGCCAGAATCCTATCTTGTATCGTGGTTATTAAGCACCGAGAGCTCATTCATTTGTCTCTATACGCGGCCGCTATGGAAGGCCAATGTAAAAATATACCATCATGTCGGACTTACGGAACTGAATTGAACATGAGAATATGAAGTTTCGTCGTGATAAACCCCGAAACCTTAGGCGAATGAGGTAGCCTTCAACATACGACCGATATCCCGGCGGCCCGCTTGGAAACTGAGCAGAAGCCGCCGACCCCGGTGCCTGATTTTTTTTTTCTTAATTTAACGCGTTTACGCATGTTGGACGTTTTTAAAAATTTCGGCTGCAAACAACAAATTTAGGATGTGGGAAAGTTTGTTGCTTACATTTTTACTTCCTATTCCCACATGGTGCACTGCTGATGGTATTGTGGTCTACAGGTAGTAGGTCAGGCAGGGATCAATGGAACCATGTAATATAACCTCACTATAGGCTGGACTAGCAATTGCTACCTATACGCACAAAACATTGATAAGATTTGCTCCTGACGGAGGCGATGATCGCGAGTCTGATAACAATCTTACTAGGGGTTTCGACATGTAATTAACTTACTATATTTGGCGTTCACGCACGGATGGAATTCGAACGACATGTCTGGTTATTTTTACAATATAAACATGATTCCGATGTTTGACCGAAGACGAGAATAGTAAATCATACGGAATAGGTCTAGTGCCCACTGCCCACTCTAGCCTTTATATATGATTTACTATCTATTTAGAGATTTAAGGTTGCCAATTTATACCGATCCTGGATTAAGTGCCATCGTCTGTAATAAAATGGATTGAGATTGGAAAAAAAAGTAGGGTAGATAGACTTACATATAGCCAAGTTCCCAGGCGGCCCAGATTTCTTTAGCTCGAGGGACATGAGAGAATGCGGCGTAGATTGTTTTCCTTGAGACAAGGACCTCCTGACATATTTCGGTCAGAACCTTAGAGGGGGCCTTATCCTCGACATAGGATCGATTATGGACATAATTGCCCTTCTCGCCTACCAGCTCTTCCTTGTGGAAACTTGAGACACATCGTGGTTAGTCCATAGGAAACTGGATTGAATGAAATGGGCATACGACAATATATCATTGACCCCTGATGTCCAAAAGTTCATATCTTCCAACACTTGTACGTAATCAATGAAACAGAGGCCTTTTGATTTTGGAAATAGCATAAGTGCGAATGCAATGGACAGGCCGCTATGGTCACGAAAGAACCATGGAAATCGAACCACCCCGCGCATGAGGGAACCGGCCTGGATCTCGGTCTCTAGGCAGGTAGCATGAACATAGTTAAATGTAGCTGCTAGGATATAGTTTGCGGTTTGGGTGTCATATAGTTCACACATGCGCGATAATGTTTCGACAAGGGCATCAAGGACTGGATCGAGTTGGGGCAGACGGTTGAGGAAACGCTGGGTGAAAACAGAAAATGGGCCGACGTTTTTCGAAGATGTGTCATCAACGTAGATTATGAACCTATTATATATTAGGACATCATCGAACCAGGGACGTTGAAACTGCTGACATACCAGGTGTATAGAGCGATGTTTATCTTCTCCGTCATTGTACATCCGTTATACCCCAACTATAGGCACGTGTATAGGCACGTGCTTTAGAAACCTGAATTACATCTAGTAGTGATAGCATACGTACTTCGATAAGACTGGCAGTAAGGTGTATGGTTTTTTCAAGCTGTGGGCAAACAATTTTACGTGCGTGCATATCAGCGCGCATGACATCCTCGAGAATTTCATTAGTGTTTGGAATATTTGGGGTGCAGTACGCCGTTTCATGAAGGAGGTTTTTCAAGACCTTGATAACTGCAAAGGCTCTTCTGTTAGTATATACTAAAGTTACTACCATAAAGCCTACCAGTTGGTTTCGTATCCATATCATCTTTGGATGCGGCGTGAGTAGAACAAATTTGAGACATATCGGGACACAAAGGTAGAAGCCGTGGTGGTGGCCTCGCACTGTCCATGTCCAGTATTTATACAACAAAACAGGTGGAGGTTTAAACCAAAGAATTTGAGGACTGGTAATATTGACCGTAAACCATCCCGGAGATCGATAAAACCTTCAATGTTAGATTAGAAACAGGCGCGATAAGGTCAAATGAGGGCATAAGACATTTTTCGTGTCGGACTTGATGCCCGAGAGTACACTACGCGTGATTGGAAGTGTTCTGAAACATCTGTAGAATAAGGAAAATGAGTATTATAGGGTCCATACTAGTCGCCTGGTCGTAGAACTCTAAATGTTCTACGCGTACAGTGAAGGTATGTCTGTAATGGGGAAGTAACGGTCGGGGCGGCAAGGTTTACTAATAGCATTGTGTGAAGCGACAGGCGAATTGGGGGAGAAAGTGATTCTACCCGAGTAGAGGCCAATAACGCCGTGACATACGCAGTTCGTAGAACGTGATCCTCGGAAGTGCCACCAGTCTCCTAAGCTGCAAGCGAAGCCCATTATGCAAGTAGGACATCTAGTAGTAGGACCCCTGTGTGAAGAGCGGCACAGAAAGTACTGTCCACGCCTAGCGGGGAAACAAATGACACCAGAAGCGATCAGTCTCCATCAGGTATTATTTTTTGACGTTTACAGAAATAGGTGGCTTCTGTGGGTCCACGTGTATTCCATATCATTTGGGGTTCTCGTTCGTCAATACGGGGAAGACAAAATCCTGTATTTTAAAAAAAAAATTAAAGATGTGTCAGATTCGGGCCGATCGCGAAGTTCACGCCTTCGTCAATGTCAAGGCTGGGGTGGACAGGCATCGCTTCTAGTCCTTGGAGGCGTGGGAGCTGGGATAGTTGGCGTCCCGTTCTCAAGGAGTGGCCATGTGTAGTGGTTTGCGGCCGAATCGCCAGTAGTTGATATGTTTTGCGGTCCCCTCGCGACGGGCGCGGACTCGGCGGTCTTCTTGAAGGTAGGTTCACCGCACCTATATTCCGCCGCCCCGCAGCAAAATTAAATAATCCCCTGATGTCAAAGTTATTTATGGCTATCCAGGCCGATGCCGTTGATCCGTTCATTAGTTATTGACAACTTTTTCGTCGCTTTGGAAAAGGTCCTCTGTGGTCTCGACGAATAATTTTGGAGGGAGCTTGAAGGGGTAAATGGGAAAGATATTAAATTGCAGTAATCGTGTTCTTCACGGCTCTATGACTGTATTCTATAATTTAAGTCAGAATCATAAAAGATCAAGAACACTCACACTCCGCGACGCTTACCGTCGCAAGACCCATTCGCGTTCTTTCAAGAGGTAACAGCGACCGTCTGCTTTCGCCAAGATAACGACATCCACCTATCGTATCGCTTGTTTAGAGGGATTAGCTTTTCACCGGCTTGATCGGTGCACAAACCCAACATAGGTCACCCGATGGACCACTTGAAACTTCCCACCCTATAGTTGAATACGTTGGAGTAATAGTCCATATTTCCCCACCTTTATATCCTTTGTGAGTATTGCGGAGGGCAAGGGGTGGCGCCTGTGGCGTCGTGAGGATACTGTTGTCGTGGGGTTCGACTTCCGGGTAGGTCGTTTTTCCGGTTCCATCTGGCGTTGTAGGATAAAATAGCTTCGTGATCAAATCAGGAACATATCATTCCAGGAGTAATTTAATGATTGTCGGCGGGAGGACGATCAGCCTGCGGGTCGACCCTGGTCTCGTCCGTCTGTTGCTAGCCTTGAGTTGGGTGTAATAGTGAGACGAACTCGAGTGAAAACGTGTATAGAAAGTACTTTGCACAACGGAGGTGCCAACTCGACCTGGACAGGGCGATCAAATACAATCCAAGGAAAAGGCTGCTCCATGAAGATACACCCCCACCGCTCCACGGTCCGTATGGAACACCTGACTCCAAGAAAATGTTGAGAAAATCCGGAAATCCCAAAGTGGACCGAGAACTCACAAACGTATGTATAGACCTCTGATGGCTTCTTCAATATTATTCCCGTCCAGAATAGCACAAGGATGTTGATGTATAGAGCCCGATAGGATCGTTCATCCGACCGATAAGTGCTGTGTATTCGAGGCACAGCTAGAGACTCTGCGAGCAAGAATAAGAATATAGGGCAGGTGAGCAGACTATTCGGAGCATACCGTAAAAACAAAGCAACGGCAATCAACGCCTCACTTCAATTACACAAAACCCAAGAACCATTACTTTCGCGCACGCCCTTGTTCCAATTATGCCCCATAAGGTTCCAATCAATCTCATCTCCTCTACACCGCTCCCAGAACAAAGACTGAGAAGATGCCAGATGGTACTGGGTCGAGCAAGGTTATAGTAGATGTCATAGAACGTTCGGATTCAGACTATGGCCGGCCTGCCGTACTGCAACTGCGTCGGCGACGATTCGGTTGACGCATCACCCACAGGCTCCCTTGATACCAGCCGAGCCAGTGATCCGGAATGACGAATAACCTGGGCGGAATCCCCGATGAACACCAGTGGCTTGTATGGTATTACGAATGTTGGTGTGATGATGTTCTCTGAATCATTCCGCTGCAGCTGTGGTTCACGCCTCTATAAAGAGAAGCGGGCTCATTTTCAATGGCCTGGGCCATCTCCCTTCTCGCGTTACTTTGGGATTATCGCCGGATAGACACTAGAGTAAGCGTGTCAGATGGGTGTAGGGCACTATATACGACAGTCTGGAAATGTTCTCCCTCGACGGGACGTTATAGTCAACATGGTTCGAGCCCTCTTACAGAGGCACGATCTCATATTACCCAGGTCTAGGCCATTTCTCTCATCGCCATCACTCCGACTTCATACCAGATATGAGCCCAATTCGAGCGAGTAAGCGGACCCAGTACGTTCGTCGGGTAATAAAACGCCCATCCCTAACACTTCTCGTGGCTCTGCATAATCATAAACGCAACGGGGCTCTTCGGCAGTCTCTGGTTTTAGTAAAACTCGGGCGTCAGGCCTCAGGTTTCGCAAGGCCGTGATCGACCGCTAATCATACCCTGCTTAGCCACTAGTGCCGGCACCTTGACGCCCGGACATGATCGACGCGCGGAGGGACGGGGGGTGGCTGGGGACCGACGGGTACCAGGTGCGGATCTAGGTCGGTGTGGGTGACCCGGGTGCATTCGGGGCGTCGTCGTTGAGCGCTGTGGACGGTATGAACGCCTGTACCACACGGGTTTGAGCGCCTTCAGACTATGTGTGGTCGGCGCTTTACACATCATCCAAAGTAAACTCACCAACGCAGTCGAGCCCTCCTGACCACCCTCAAACGTCAGCATGACTCCACTACTAACCACCTATCACACACCATTCTTAGTCCACCAAAATCAGAACCCTCCCGACACTCAACTCATAAACCCAATCGAAAGATGACACACGGGGCCCATTAACACGCCACAACAGCGCAGACGCGGGCAACACCGGCATATGTTACGCCTGCAAGTGGGTTTGTGGCTCGTCCCGTCATGTATGGCATATCTCGTGCACCATAGTATCAGCGCCCAATGTCCATGTTCGGTCGCGCGTCGCGGTGTGTTAGGGGGTATTTCTGACGGGATGCTTGGTTTGGGGGGGGGGCTGCGTGTTGCCTCCTTCTTTTGTATGTGGAGTAATAGTGGTGGTGGTAGGGTCACCAAAGTCGATGTAGTCAGATTCCTTGTAGGTTTGAAATCATAAGGTCTCTTGAATGAGAATCAACTATTCCCGTCGACAGCGAGGCTTTTGGATATACTTAAAGACACCAAGTAAATACTCACCCTAACAAATCCAAATCCAAATCCAAATCCCTATTCCCAAATCCCAATCCATCTCAGCCTTTGGTAATTCGCACTTCTACCTCCGCCTCCGCCTCCAGGTCGTGGCAACATGGGCCTTGAGTCACGCTCCACGTTCAGAGCGCTCCATCCAACAATCCTAATCTCGAATTGGGATCATGACAGAACAGACCAGTCTTCGTATTCAGACACAGCGGCGAGGGGGAGAAAGGGTCGAAATCACGGATAGCTCCGAAGCTCTCACTCCCGAGTCCCAAGTGGGGCGCAAGGAAAGTTTTTATTTCGAAACTCAGCGGCGCGACGTGAGCGAGCGAGTCCGAGTCATGCATCAACTACATAGTGTCCTGGCCCAACCGCTGCCAATTCAATGTTCACCAGACTTCAACAGGCCCAATCCGTTTGGATCGGAACACGACGTTCTCATTTCTCGTTTCTCACTACTCCGTCACTAGTTCACTGGCAAGGACGAAAATTAGACTCGGCTTTCATCCGCGGTTCACTCCATTGAGCTTGATCCTGTACCGACTCTATACCTCCTTGGGTATTTCCCCGTTGCCCGATGACGGCGTCATATGTACGTGGCGATGCCCACCGCACCCGGAGTCCCGAGTCTTATGCTTGGAAATGGTGATAGAAGAGCCTCGTACACTAATATGTATGTACTCTATGAAACCTCGGGGCCTGGAATGGTAGTTTAGATAATGGGATCGTTGTTTACGTTCAGCGGATATTTACAGGCTAAACCACCTCATTCAGGCTCTGTATCAGGCCCAGGACCCAGGTCTAGACAAAGTTGGTTCAACTTTCTCAGCACGGACCACCCGGCCTCTCGCGAGCTTCTAGGTGAAGAACTCGACCCCTTATATACCGGGAACAACAACAATACCAGGCCGGGCTAAGAACCAACTGATTAAATGTTACCACAATGGATTCTCGAAGGGGAGGAACACGCCATCCGGATCGGCCCACTCCGGTCCCAGCCCCCAAATCCCATTTCAGTTCCCGGTCTCCGGAATCCAGAAGATGGTGTATTATTATACTTGTACTTGTAGTACGTATGCTTACAGCAACTCGAAGCATCTCCGCCTCCGAGCTCGTGTCCGAGCCCGTCATGATCCTCTAAATGAAATGAGCTTCTGGGTATTCACTATCCGAGGCCAAGACCAGGACCAGGACCAGGACTAGAACCGGGGAGCGGAGAGGATGGTGTGCCGTGCTTTCTCGTCGGTGGTTACGTGGAGGAGCCAGACTATGCCAGCGGAGGAGTGAAATCGACGGGTCCGATACGCCTGGGACGGGACACCTATAGAACGGCCAAGAGTGTTTTTTATTTATAGCTGTAGTGGTATAAACGGTACGTAAGATAATCATCAGATTGGGCGCGGGCAGGATGGAAATCACCTTGCTGTTTTGAAACGAATACAAGGGTTCACAATCTGTTGTAATTCTAAGCGAGAGCGAAACATTCGTTGTACATGGGGGTTACCTGTGAACAACATACCATGATATCAGGTATGATACTGTGGGCCATGTGCGTGATATGGCGGCGGGCTGTGTGGGTGTGTAATGTTCACTCCTTCCGTAAGTATCGCCGTGACGTGTATAGATAAACGCGTCAACGATCACTTCGATCGGAGAATTGGGCACGTCGCAGGTATCCAGCCAACAAGCCGGAGAAGGGTGTCATGGAAGATGCAGAAGCGCCGCCGCTGTCGAGCTAAAACAGACGACTTGTACGTGGTTATTTTTTTTGGTGTTGAAAGTGAAATCGTGTGGCAGGCTCCGTATGAAACGAATAGGTGACAAAGACGCAGGGGAGATCGGGGTGGGCAGGGTACAGCCATCGGAGACGGAGGAGAGCCTAATCGTGATTGGGATCAAGAGGCGGGTGATGGAGGAGACAATGGCCGTCGTCCTCGTAGACACTCGCAATTGTGGTACGATTGCAACTAGAGAACGACATATGGCAACTCAGAGGGCAGTGCAGGTGACTGGATTCGGGACTCGACTGGACTCGGTAACCAAGGAAGTCTAATTTTGGGGTGTACCGTTGTTTTGGGACGGGATCGCCAATTTCGGTGATCGGAGATTGAGCACATATACGCTGTCAGAAATCCAGATTCGACCACGCATCCATCCACCCTACCATGACCACACCCACCACCTCGTCTCTTTCCCTCTCCGACTTCCCCGAGGAGCTGCTCGACCGCATACTCTCCTTGTCCCTCTCGCCGTCGTCGGTGCCCCCATCCCCGCGCCCAGCATGGCACCCGCTCTCCTCTTCCCGGCCCCGCACTCGCCTCGCCCCGCTGCTCATCTGTCGCCGCCTCGCCCGTATCGGTACACCCCACCTCTACCACGCGATCCATCTCTCCGCACCCACCACCACCCGCCTCCTCCTCAAAACTCTCCACTCCAAACCGGCCCTTGCAGAACACGTCCGTGTCCTCAGCCTCGCTTCCGTCACAAGCGATGCCGGCGCGGTTATGAGCCTCTGCAAGGGCGTGTCGAGCCTGGAGATCATGCTGGATGCCATGCACGGGGACGCCGATGATTTTGCTTTTGTGCGCGGCTTGCGGCAGATGAAAGAGGTCAGGCATTTGACACTCAGAAAACCAGGCACCGTATACCTCTCCCTGCCCCGTGCACGCTTCGTCATCGCGGGTCTCGCAGCTGCGATCGACGAATGGACAGACCTCGTATGTTTCGTTGATTTTGCCCTGTTGCTCCTAATTTAGCTTCCATTAACAGGAAACAGCCAACATTGCATTCAAGCTGTCCGACGACACGCCCACCTCGCCCGTCGCTGGCTCCACACCCGTCTTCTCCTCTTTCATCCCCGCACCCCAGCGCTCTCAAACCCTGCCCCTCTCCTTCGGTACCGGGACCACCTCAACCCCGCCGACCGACTCCCCTCCATCCTCCCCACTCCCACTCCCTCACGGGCCCATAACAGCGCTCACCACCGCCCTAGCCCGCGCACCGAACCTGCACACATTCACAACACACCTTCCTTCCGTCTGGAACGTCGCCATCCTCGCCGTCAGCGCCAACCCGCGCCTCGAGCGTATCGTCCTCGTCGACGGCCGCCGCCCTGCCCGCCCATACCCTGAGCCTCCTTCCCCTATCCACACACACCCCTCCCCCGCCGCCTACGCGCCCTTCAGCCCCAGCTCCCTCGGTCCGCCCTCGCGCACCCATGCCGGCCCCTCGCAGCCCAATCCCCAGTTCACCCCACCCTTCCAGGCCCCGTTTAGCCCTGTTCTGAATGCGAAGGCTGGACCTGCTAGGGCGAGGCTGGCGATTAATACCAATACTGCGTATACCCCTGGGCAGTGTAGTCCCAGCAGCGTACCTGTGTGTATGTCGCCCTCGTCGGTGCCGTACCCGCCTGCCCATGCGTGCCCGACTAGTCCGCAGGCGCATGAGGGGGGGATTATTGGGACGGGGTTGTTCCTTATGGAGGCGCGGAAGCATGCGCGGCTTGGAGAACTTATTCGGAGTGGGACGGTTGTGGTTAGGGGGCGTGCGTTTACTATGGGGAGTCCTGGGAAGTGAATGGGTTTGGCTGTTGTGATGATGATGATGATGATGATGAAGACGACGTCGACGACATGTTATTTATTAAGAAACGACACAAAAAACAACACAGACCATGGACTTGCGGACTATCGACTTTCTCCATTAATCTTTCTTTTTATATTCTTCCTCTGTACAACCACACGTAGACCCGCTGCACATTACATATGCACCGTCATATTTTCTAGAGGCACGTTCCCCGGACCCGCGCACATCCCACATCCCACACAGCTCTACACTGAGCACTCTCCCATGCCCGACTCGGACTCACCCGTGCCCCCCCTGTACATGTGTAGTTACTACTATATTATACCATATACCATACCATCTGCGTGTAGTATGTACTCTACGTACTTGCGTCCCCGCTTGGGGATGTATATATAATATAATACCCGGATACACGATTGGGTGCCCTCGGGTTGTGCATGTGTGATAATGGATAAGGAGCAGATATCCTCGGACGGCTACGCGTGCGCGTGGGTGTGGTGTGATTCGTTAATTGGGGAAGAGTATGTATATTGCCTGGCAGTAAGAAGATGTTGGGAATTATCAGCAGCATGGCGCAGTTGGAAGCGCGCGGGGCCCATATCATGATACGAACCTTGATAATGAGCGATACCCCGAGGTCACTTGATCGAAACAAGTTGCTGCCAATAGCGTATACTGAATGGTTTTTTTTTTCGGGGGGGTGCGTTTATCCTGAAGGAGGTCTGTTTTGGACTTTGGTGTTGTGTTTTGGGTGTTTTTGGGTGTTGGTATGTGAAATTCTCATTTTCTGGTGTGTTGACAACCTAGGCTTCGAGATAGTTTTTGGACCTTATCTATGCGAGGGTACCGGGTGTGCCCGGATATAGGTACTATGTACGCTGTCTAGTTTGTGGCCAATGACAAGCGCCTGCATTTTTCCGTTCCCAGTCGGAACCATCCACTTCAAGGAACGAGCTTCGGATTCGTCAAGGCTCAGAATGTTAGGAACGCTTCATAATTATAAACTATTTCGAGGTTGCGTTGTTGGATAAGCCAAGGATTCGAATAGGCACGAAGCTTTAAATTTTTGGTATGGCTGTTAGTATTTCGGCCACGCCGTAAATCCGTTCAAATTTCACGAACGCCAGGAGGTCAACCGGTCCACCAGTCACATATAATTGGGAGGCTTCTCAAGAGCCCACAAACGTCCGGACTTTGCACCGTGAATCCGTGATATCGAGGTAGCCCCGCCGTCCTCACTTCGAAAGAGATTGAGAACCCCAAGGTCCAAATTCAAACTCTGAAGACGCGTTGCGGCAATCTTATCCCAAGCACCCCAACCACCTTTCAAAACCTATCACTCCTGCCCCTCATGTGATCCCACCTCACCTTTTTCCAGGGGGTTAGAATGGAACGACACGATGACCGCCTCCTGTATCTGTACGCATTGGTGTCCGCTCACACTTATTCTCCCTAGTTCCCTAAACCACTTCTCTCGATGCCTTTTTAGGCACCCATAGCTCGATGGTGAGAGATATGACGAAAGCGGTACTGAGCGCGATATGAATCTTAAGGTCGCGATTACCAAAAAGCAGAGCACTGTGGACATACTCCTGATGTGCTTCAACCCATGGCGCTCTCTCACACCAAACATTAGAGAACCAATACTCGCTAGCTCGCTATTTATTTTCCCAGTGTCGGCTTTCCATGGTGAACATTCCGGGCCAACTCTGAAAATTTGCTCTACAATTTGGGTTTGTGCTCTTCAATGGTCGGGGAATATGATTGCGTTATCTTATCTGATACACGCGTGGAATGGGAGGACCGAAAACATCTCCACTGGCTCTGGATACTATCTACTTCCCAACATTCGAAATCAAACTCGAGTCTTACGCGATCGGCTTTGTGACTAGCTGCCTATCCACCATTATCATTATCTCCAGTATCTAAAGGCAAGGCGATCCAATCGGCGAGAAATCTCCAAATCGCCACATCCGACCTTGTCCTCACTATACCACATAACAAGCAACGAGCGAAATCTAGATCTTCAAGTAAGTTGTACCTCTCCTCCTTATTGGATGTCAGTAGTTCACCCCCCCGATTTTCCATAGACTATATCATGATCTTCGTCCGCGGGCATCCTCTCATCGTCACCACGCGCGGCCCCGGAAAGTTGCATCTCCTCACCCATGGAAATCCCAATCTCCCAAGCTGCAACGGCTCTACGGAGACCAAAAACGCAGGAACCACTCGTTTCCTGATCTCCTTCAGCCACAACTACACCAAGTTCGCCTTTCACTGGGATGGTGCTGGAGAGGCGGTGTATGGAGTTGGCTCCGATTTGACAAGGGTCCCTGTTGGGAGGAGTTGGAGTCAAGCAAGCTTGGTCAACTGGGGCGCATCGACTGTCACCACAGGGGATGTTACGAGTGCATTGCAACATGCGCTTGCAAGGAACGAAGAGACAACCTGCTTTATTATCCCTGACCTGATTTGAATCCTCAAATGGATGTTGGTCTATGTACGTAATATGGAGAGTGGATGGGTATCTTTTAGAGATTTCTGTGTGCGGCGGCTGGCTGTCAGATGAACGGAGTGTGTATGCCGTCAATTGTGCAAATACCATTACTACATGCATGCTGTAAGTGCTCACGATAGGTAGTACCTTTCTTTTCCCGTGTCTGTTCAGAGTTCCTCGGGGGCCTTGGTTGGGTGGATATTGGTGTGGTTAGGGCGCAGGGCATGGCTTCGAGTGGGATGTATTCTAATCTGTTCATGCACCTGTTCCCAAATCCTCTGAGGCACGATCACGCTCAACTTAGCCTCTCAATTTGGAATCCAGACTATTGGAATTTCTTTTGCTAACCTATTTTGGCAAAACATTTATCAAGGGCATGTATTCCCCTTTTCAAGGGGAATGCCTGCGAAGCGGTGCGTGCAGTCATGTGTTGACTACATCACTTCCATACCGGACTTCCCCGAAGGACCAACTCTTAAGTCCCACCACAGCTTCCGTCTTCGTCAAAAAAAAGCGAGTCGTAGGAAACGTTTGCGCTGCACACTAAACGCAAAATTGGTATGAAACTTCAGTTACTGTAAGGTTGTTTACTAATGCATGCCATTGTTGAACAGGCCATATTTTAAATAAGAACTCATCACAAATGTCCCAACTTGGCATTCACCATACTAGTACTCGGGCTAGACCATCTGTCCCCACCTCAAGGGAATTTGGCGCCAACGTAGAAGCCGCCCGAATCGTTGACGAAGAACTCGAGAGCCTCGAGGCACAGATCCGAGATATAAAAGTGCATCGAAATACCCTCGTTCTTATCGCCCGGCTACCACCCGAAATCCTCTCCACGGTTTTCTTGATCCTTCGTGACGTGCCACCTTCGTTGTTACCGCAAGGGACCGGGATGGAATGGATGGCCGTCTCGTGCGTTTGTACCCATTGGCGTCAGGTCGCACTCAATTGTCCTGATCTTTGGAGTCACATTGACATCCGTCGCAACTCTGCCTTTGTCGAGGCCTTCTTGGAGCGGTCCAAACAAGTGCCGTTGATTTTTTCGGCCAAAATTACCCATAGTTCGCAAAAAGACGTTGGGATCTCATTGACAAACA
Organism: Collybia nuda; assembly: GCA_015584075.1. Classification (NCBI taxonomy): domain Eukaryota; kingdom Fungi; phylum Basidiomycota; class Agaricomycetes; order Agaricales; family Clitocybaceae; genus Collybia; species Collybia nuda. Next base: position 304,286 of record MU150244.1, read on the forward strand.
TGTGTAGGATGCGACGCCTATTCCTATTTTCACAGACTCATCTGTTGAATGCGTCTCTATTAAATACGCTTGAAACCCACCCGGCCCCTCTTTTGGAACAGTTTTCTCTGGGGTGGCCGACAAAGGAGACAAGCACTCCTGCTAAAACACTGACTAGTTTATTTGGAGGAATTCATCCTGTATTACGCAAGCTCAGGCTCATCAGGTGCAATATCTCCTGGAATTTTCCTCCCTTTACAACCCTTGTGGATCTCTTCATAGAGGGTGCACCATCACGGGACGCCCATTGCCCATCCGTAGCCCAACTTATTTCCATCCTCCAGAATACACCTTGCCTAGAAAATCTGAACATTGTTGGTACTATCCCTTCCCCACCAGCAGATGTGGCCCCCAGTACATCTGTGCTTCTACCTCATCTTGCGGTAATGGGCCTTCGCTCAGGAATCCGCCAGTGCATCGAACTTCTTGGTCACATGTCGTATCCTGCCGCATCCGTAATTCATATCGATTCGTTAGGCGTGGGTAGTTACACTTTAGAAGAGGCCTCAGAAATCGTGCACCGTGTGCTAAATTCCGAGAGGCTAATAGGAACTAGGCCACCTATCCAGTATCTGAGGGTCAGGTCTCCTATATCCTTTGATTATGGCGATGGATTACTCACCGTCGAGGCATGGGATAGTCTCGATAATTTGAGAGATGAGCCCTTCACTGTGCCTAGGATTGAATTAGCTGTATATATGTCAACAGATGATAGCACCCTGTTGACGGAAGTGGACCATATCGGCTTTTGGGATGCTCTACCTCTGGAAGGCTTGCATACGCTGGACATCATAGATCTCGACGTTCAGGAGCCTCTCTGGTTGAGACTTTTTGGTCGCCTAGAAGGATTGACTATCCTTAAATTTAAACCCCTTTTGGATGACGGGCCTACTAGCATCCTTGAAGCGTCGACCTTTCCGCCTTTTATAACCAATGAGGGACATGACCAAAACATTTCCCAGGAATTCCCTGGAGTTTATCTACCTGCCTTACGGGAACTGTCAATTTCAGAGTGGAACTTTAAGCTTTCGTCCGTGGGTAGTGAACAGACATCTATACTTCTAAACTATCTCGCCAGATTCTTGATGACGAGGGAAAACCTTGGGGCTGGAATCGAAGCATTGAACATAAATAGCTGCCGCAATCTATCCTGGGACGCGGTCGAGGAATTAAAGAAACTAGTCCCAAATATTCACTGGGACGTACTTGTGGCGATGTCAGAAGATGAAGAAGATGACTCTTAAATTCAACATCACAGGGTTAGAGCCCACTGCTTTCACAGATCTTGCTAGGTTCGGGCTGTCCAACCCCTCACAACAAAAAACTAATATTTGGCTGACTTTCTGGGCCAACTCTCAAACCCGTCATACGCTGGCACAATCCCTTGGTATGCGACTCTAGACATTAGTGTTCTTAGGGTACTCGGGGCTATCACAATTGTGTAACGAGTATTTCCAAGCAGTGGCAATGTTGAAGCGCAACGGCCACATCCGAATTTTCAAAATCATCCGAGGTATCGAGGGAATACCCGCCTAAAGCAAGGTCGTCGCGCAGCCCTCTAGGTTACTTAAAAGGGGGGGGTTCAATTTTTTGTCGTCAGGAATCTGTGTGGGCTTGGATGAACTAGGTGAACTAGGTGGAAAGGTGGCAGGTATTCAAGGACTAGGCCCCAGGGTAGCCGCTCGTGGTCACAGTTACCAAAATCAATAGCCCGATAGATAACAAAGTCCGACCTAGTATGGTCACCCTATCATTCCAAGCTAACTGTTATGAAACCAGAGCCTTCTACAGCTAAATGATATGCAACAACAAGTAACGATCAATAGTGGCCGCAGTACACAGATCCTTTTGCACAATGTCAACCATTAACTTGCAGCCTATAATCATTCAAATGAGTCCAGATCTCCCAATTTATATCGTTCTTAGATCAAATGCCCTATTCTAGTGAGACTCGAATTAGAACTAAGAAAGACTGAGACTTAACATACATATAACCATTTTCGAAGGCAGACCAAATGGTACTAGCTCCAGGGATGTGAGACAGCGTAGCACATAACAACTTGTGTGATACATGTGACTCCTTGCTTAACTTTATCAAAACTTCTATCAGAAGCTTTCCTTCAGCACGCGATCGTTCAATGTTGTGACTGTTTCCTCCTTTTCTAAGTTAATTCTTCGTGAACCTGGGTGTGGTGTAGTTCAGCAAGTTCAGTTTTTCACGCTGGTCGCAAAGGCGTAGTAAGATTTTGCCAAAGGGATCAAGTATGAGATCAAG
>MU150244.1:312541-342175 GCA_015584075.1 Collybia nuda
GTAACGCTTGTTCAGGCTGGGGACAATCGATCTTACTACTATACACACAATCGCACATCACCTCCTCAAGCACTTTATTGCTGCTCGGGGTGGTAGACGGACGATATACGGTCTCGTGGAGGAACTTCTCCAAGGCCTCAGTCACTACTGACATAAAATTAGTGTCAGTATTGTGTTGGGCCATTTTATAAGACCACATACCCCCCAACCTTGCGTCATCCATAGTTTGAGAGATGTAGGCCATAAAAGATCAAAAGCTAAACGAAGATCGTGGCGCCCATTACATCTCCCTTTATACACCAGACCAAGGGGACCTTTTGCGAATACTCTGTCAGGAGCCATCAAAGCTGACATACTTGGTAGCAAAGATTGGTTAAGTACTTTTTACAAAAAAAACTTCCCGCGCCCTAATGGAGGGTCATTATTCAAGTCCTTTAAAAATCAAGCTACACCGACTATTTTTCCATTATCTGCACGATGGGTAGCTGGTAAATATGGTGGCACGGACCGACATCGTAACTTTGGTGTCGGTAACATGTATACGTGGAACGGCTCGGATGCAAAAGTGATTAATTTTGGTCGGCATTCCTACTGAAGTGTTTCGGAAATCCGGATAATCGGACCTGATTCGTGCCCTCAGTATGATTTCTTGGATGGGATGAAGATTTCTTTCACCACCATACGAATTTGAGGTTGGGTTCTCAAAATTGTTGATCGGCCCGTGATCCGAATTCTCCTTGAATTCCCCGCATTTTGGACTTCACGAAAACTCAATTCCTCACAGCGGCCCGGGTCCCGCCTTTTCCCTCCAGGCAGTGCAGTAACACCACTTTCTTTAGTACCAAAATTTTCCATAAAATTTTCCTTAGACGCGCGATGGCTCACATAATTAGGTGTGCTGAACACACACATGTCTCGATCTTAAATTTACGAACTTAGACCATTCTTCAGTTCAAATTCAAATTTATGAGGCCCAATGATAACTTCGACGCAAACTATGTCATTAAAGTGAAGGGAGGCATCTAGAATAATAACTTTAGACGCACGTTAAGCCTACTGACACTGCAGTTTATCGCAAAACGCCACATATACCTCCCGGACCTGCTATGGCCCCGAGCTGACAAGCAGTTCAACGAGATTTGACTTGGAGGGTTACTTACTAGTAGCGCAAGCCACAAGGCCTGTTCCTAATAATAATATATCCTTCTACGATTTGTGATGTACGAACTTATGACTCCGAAGGCGAAATTCAAGTTCATCGTTTTTTCTTCGCATCCACGTGACCGACTGTCCAAAATTGACGGTCTACCTCAATTCCTCATTCCATACAGATTCGCCCCATCTTCCCTACAGGCACAGACTTTAGGACCACTACGGATTTCATCAAAACGAGACAAAGCATGGACCACCAGTTGTGGGAGGATACTAGAACGCTTCAGTCTGGTGAACTGGGCTCATGTACGAGATCGCACTACACTTGAATATTGAACTCTACTTATAGTTTGTTTTGGCACTATACTCTATGTTTTCAAACCATGGGCTGTGTTCAAGCTCGAATTCCCCATTTACTCTCCATCTGTGTGCTTGAGAAAGTTGACTTCGCGCGTGGGTTCTTCTGCCTGGACCAATCTACTCACGATTGTTTTCCGCATTTCCGACGCAGGCATATGCTTATATACTGCAATTTTCAATTTTGAAGCCCAACAGGCACTTCAAATAAACGCTCACACGCATCAGGAATGACTAGACGTTGATTATGTAGTGAGAAGTCCCTCGTGGCCGGCGGGTATTGTGGGGCTCCGTAGTGCTAAAAATGAATAGCCCCCCCTCCGATTGCACCAATACTCGCCACCCTTCTAAAACGCGTTCTGACCCCCACGATACCCTTTTGCTAATACCAATAACAAGAAAATCCTACCAGTGCCTGAGATTCTAACCACCGCTCTCACAAATACTAGAGAAGGCCCGGTCCGGGAACTATTTTTATATCAAAAACATATCAGAACGAATGCGGCATCTATGTTCTTGACACACTAAAGCACTAAGACACCTTCTCCGCCCGACCTTTCAGCGCTTTGACTTGATGGATCAACAGGAATAGTGGCGCGGTACCTGACGGGGGGCATTTTACATGTGGGCTTTACACTCAAGGTAATAATTTCTTTTCTCTTCGACATCTAGCTCCGCCTCCCATGGAACGTCAACTCCCTCTGGACTTGTATAAAACCCCCAGCTTACAGTTATCTCTTCACTACTGATAAATTCTCTACAATGCATCTTCCCATCCTCGCTGTTCTCTCTCTCTTAGCCTTGGGCATTAACGCTCAAGTGGTGGGATCCTGTATGCCTCTACGGTCAACGCTGCTCGCTTATTATCAATTCTACAGGATTGCAGCATCGTTTCTTCCACCGTTATTAATGAAGTGTCAGAAATGAACACGTTCAACCACAGAGTCCCGGCACCGTCTTCAACCAATTCGGCTGACTGCTCCACGGCAACGAGGCTGAAATCTGGCATTGACTCGTTCCGTGCAACTGCTTTAACAGTTGGCTGTGCAGTAAGTACTTCCGCTCTTTAGTAACCTATATGCGAGTCTGCCACTATAATCCGTTTTCGCGGCTTACGGTTTCTACGGGTTTCTTATCGTCGCTGACAACTCTCCCCGATTTTAGGGAGTCTATGCCAACACCGTACTTTCCAGTGGCTTTAATCCTCCCTATCTTACTTTGTCGCAATTTGTTGCTGCTTGTTGAACAGGTGGAGGTGGAGGTATCTTGGAGATGATTATACCCTTACTTGTTATCCGCTCAAACGAGATGTCCAGAATACTTATTTTTTTCGAAGGCCGAAGCGTGATAAGTTCTGGTGAGCACAATCCCGAGAAGTTAGTGAATTTTATCGCAGAGATCAGGAACATCATATGCATTCCTGACTAATATAATTTCTCGCCTGGTTCCATCCGACTTATAATTTGCAAGTAACCCTGACGGCCTCCTTTATCCCAAAGACATGCCATATCAACCCCCTTATAAGACCTGCTCTGCAGTCGTCATTTTTCGTACACTTGTGTGCCTCAACATGTTTCAGTTTGGACCTGCCTTCAAAAGTCGCCCGTAGCGAGAACAAGGTTCGGATGTAACAGAACGACACAGCCAGGCCTTGGATTCTCCAACACCTTCAATTTCCACAAAGCCGAGTTACGCGCCCCTCGGTACTAGCAAAAACAAATATTTAAAAAAAAATCAGGGTTGAGAGTGGCTAGCAGGGTCTGGAGCATGAAAGAATGCAGTTCACATTTACAACCAATTCAGAAAACAATGAACGCACTTCCGGGAATAACGGCCACAACAATTTACAAAATTATTAGAATGCCAAGCCCAAAATCCAAGTGGGTCAGGCGCCTATCACCAGCGCTTCGAGCCTCGAGTTGAAAAATCCTTATCCTCACCTTCGCTGCCTCCACCAATCTTGGGCAGGGATATCTACCTAGGGGCCAACAGGACCTGAGTAAACCTCCTCGGGCCACAGGGCCCATTTTTCCTACCTGACGTGCAGCAGAACAGTACCACAAGTCCTGGACTCCTGGCAAACAACCGTCTGCAAAATACAATTCGGGCACCCTGCTCCTGCACAGCAAATCACCTTACTCTTGCCTTTCCTTTGTTCAACGATCATGGAACCAAAGTGAATGACAGGCACAATCGAACGCTCGGTTTCTTGAACACGTGGTGCTATGATGGTTTTACAAATTACTGGCGATACACAACTATATTGGGGCTGGGGTACCATGGACTGCTACCCACTGCTTCCATTCCATATGTTAACATACTGACGCGCTCCCAACATAGGTTTGTGACGAAAAAAAAACTTGTGAAAATTTTACAACCGTTCATATCCGGCCGCCAGGGTAGAAGTCTCGTAACTGGAAATAAAACTCACCGTTTGGATGGCCGCGGTTGCAATAGGTGGAGGTGTACGATGGACAACGATTTAGTGGCACTGCAACAACTCGATTGACATGTTGACGGGAAACGGTAAGCATGGGCTCCGGACCGGGTCTCCGACCTACACGATGACTCCCCCACGTCAATTGTACGCGATGATCGTACACGATCTTTTGGCCTTCGTTTTTTAGATCATTTGTGTGATTTCATTCCAAAACCACAAAATAGGCTACAACGCCTGTGGTTCCCCGGCGAATTCCATGAAGGGACTTGAGCACCCTCGATTTCTAGCCGAGTTTCCTTAAAGATAAGTTCGGGTTTATACCTCCTCCGGAGGCGACAGTGACGTTTCGTGGGGGGCGGACTTCTCCCTGCAGAGATTCAGTATCAATCTGTCGGCTCGGGTTCTTTCTCATCATCGAAACATTAAAGGCCGCAAATTTTTCGCTTGTAGATCTGTGGGGACGTCATGTGTGGGCATCTTCTAGCACCGCATTCGCAGGACACAAGCGAATTGGAGACCTAAACCTTTCTGCACACGTTAATGATATCATCGTAAGTCTACACGCCAAGCGTTACAAAGTCACTAAGTGAACTCGGATGCATATTTCTTTGTATCGAGTAAGATTTTCCCGCAAACTGAAGGCATAACCGCAACTTATAATACTCCGTTGGATATCGACTTCTATGTCTGACCACTCGAGTAGGCTAATAACCTTTTTGCTCGGAAATGGTACTTCTCGGTGACTTCTCACAGATCCCTTCCTATCAAACTGATAGTTCTGATAGGCGCGCATACCTTACACAAGTAGCTTAATTCCCGTTTGGACCATCTCCTATCACTCAGATCTGCTCGTGGTGCCTGGGTCCTCCATCAAGTGCAACCAGGTGCAACCCTTATGCCTTCTCGCTCGGCTTGCGGAAATCCTAGTAATTTTGTAACTTTGGAACTACACAGTCCTTCGGGGTTAGTCTCTGATCTTTAGATCTACTAGAACGTCACTCTATGTGGGTCAACGATGATCCAAATTGTCCAGTCGTTGATGAAAAATGCCTCACCCTCGAGGCTCAAGGGGTATTTGATGCTCTTGTATCCGTTAATAGAAATTTGAGCACGATGGGATTTTCTTGCAGGGGGCGACCACGATGATCAAATCTGGTATCATGGACACCGTCATGGGTAAAAGAACTTTATTCCAGCCTCCTTCAGCTGTCAGGAAGAACCTGGTCGCATTGAACGCAGTCTTTCTAACCCTTCTTTGACTTTTGGGCTGAGCATGAGGGTGTTTGACTGGCTTATACCCTAACTTCGTTGCATTTCAAAGTTCGTCTAACACTGTGAGGTTTATTCGCGGCTCGTAATTAGTATCCACTGGTCACGGAGTCTTTTGTTCTTGCTCGCGTGCTCGACGCATTTGACTAGGGGCCTAAAAATCTAATCTGGGCAATGGCTAGGGTTACTCCGATATATTCACCCCTAATTTTATTCAACAAAAATAAAGAAAAATTGTAGCTGTCCCATGGGGACAAGATGGCTCGGATTAACTGATTTCCTTCGTTGGGTGATTATATTCCCGATGCAGAGCGCGAGCCATGCCTTTCATGTCACCCATCGTGCCCTGCGAATATAGCTAGAGATGTGGTTGCCGATGAGAAAACACCAGCATAGTACCTGGCATGTCAGATGTGGTGGTAGTACACGAAATCTTTCGCTGATATTTTAAAGTTCAGTGTTTTACTATGGCGTGAGATCTTCGAATCTAGCATTACAGGAATAATGTTCAGAACCACCCACCACAACGACCGAATATCAGATTAGGTTTCTCCCTTGTCTTCCGCTGGAAGTGAAGGTCTGTCATCCTACGATAATGGCGATGACTCGGATGTGAATTACCTCCAGACAACCAAGACTCGATAGGTGATTCTGCTGCAGGCTAAAGGGCAATAAAGTAACCGGATTGTGAGGTGCAGGGGTTTTTCCTACGTTTCGCCGGGCCTACATTGTATTCGAGGGTCCATGTGTGCCGCGGGGGAAACTATCAAGCGATACAAGAGCCTTCGGGATACGGATCATTTCCCGAGCACAAGCCGCCGGATCGAATCCCGAAAAGCCGAAGTCGGCGTTAGAGCTGAGATTTTCTCAGAAATTTTCAAATCGATGATGTTAACTTGCATTTGGGACTAACCTCGCCTTTAACGCTAGCCTGAGCCCCTCGAAAAATTGAACAGCCCCAACAATAGAAGGTTTCTTACAACCAGGATGATACACTCGGCGTTCCAAGGCCCCTGAACCTGGGCCTCGCCTCGTTTTTTCTTCAACTTTATCGTATCCCTGAGTCATTTCTGGATTATATTCTTCAGAAATGCTTCTCATGTACAAGTCATTCTATATTAGGATGTTTTAATAAGTTCTTATTGAGCCTCGCTCATTGCCGTCAAGAGCAAGGTGACCCTGTATTGCGCGTGTAAGGCACTTTTCCCGAACCGGCAACCCCAGAACCCGTACGTCAAGATCGCGCTGTAAGGTATCCCGACAGTGGCTGTGCACTTGAATCGAACACGAGGTCTTCAGTATTCTGTTGACCTGATGTGTATTAATTTTTTTTGCTCAAGTCCTTACTCGTCGGTTCATGGTTCTAGGAGACCTGTGGTCTATCACAGAATGCCGTAATAGCAGCCGTATACCAGTGCTCTATGTATAAAACAGCGCGAGCAAGAACGCTTGTCCTTCACTTCAACCCACCAACTCAAAGTCTCTTCACCACTCTTACACCAGTCTAAACGCAATGACTCGAACCATCACCCACCAAGGTATGGCTCACATCTCAACTCTCAAAGAAAAAGCACTGATCTATTATCAGAGGCCAGAATTGTGAAGACTTTCCTTCACAACATGGATTTCTCCACACCGAACATTAACGGCACAAACACAAAGCTCGAAGCAGCTATGACTGAAGAGATGGACACGCGCAACCTTCGTTGTTATCAGCTCGAAAAGACATTACACCTGGCAGCAAGCTCCACCGAGGTATGCTGAAGCCCAGCTCGTTCATTTTAATTAAATTACTAACATATCGCCTAGCTGTGTTATCATGATTGTGACTTCGAGGAGAAGAAGAGTATCGCACTCTATATCTGGTATAAAACATTCCTTTTATCCATTCTTATATCTCACTAAAAATATCTTACTGCAGGTACATGTTCTACGTCGACGATATGGCTTCTCGTGACGTCGATTCCTTTGCACCATTTCAACAACGCTTTCTCCGACGATCTCCCCAACTCGACCCTGTCCTAACCGCCTTTGCCGATCTCCTCCTTCGAATGTGTGACCAGTACGATACAATTACCGCCAACTCTATCATTTCCGCTACATTTGAATTCGTCAACTCCACATGCATCGAGCCCGATTTAGAACGCATGCCTCTCGTTCAAGGCGTGCTTCGCTTCCCCTTGTTCGTTCGTGACCGGACAGGCGTATCAACCTCCTTCGCCCTGATGCTTTTCCCATTCTCCAAGAAGATTCTTGTAACGGGTTACATTCAGGCACTACCCGATATGATCTTTTGGGTTTCTTTATCAAACGACCTCTTGTCGTAAGTGGCTCCAGTTCCCATCTGTACCTTTCGCTTATTCTGTATACCATCCTAGCTTCCACAAGGAAGAACTAGCGGGAGATACAAACAACTATGTTCATATTCGAGCTCTCATGGAAGAGAAAGCTCCCATCGAAGTCCTTTTCGAGATGGGGCAAGAGCTAACTCTGGCACGGCAAACAATATACAAGGCTTTGGCAGGTTCCCCCACTGCCACTGCCGCCTGGTTAGGATTTGAGCGCGGATATGTGTGAGTTCCCTTGGGCTGCGATAAATCGTTTGGGAATGGAACTAACCCATTCACTCCAGCGCATCGCACCTAGCCCAAAAGCGATACAAGCTCCAAGACCTAGGACTTTAGTTTCTGGGCCTCGGAAATTCAAATAATGTTACTTTATAATTTGCATCCATCACTCTTCAAACATGAAGCATCTACGGCATAAACTTATTTATAGGCCCTTGAATATGTATTATATACCCTAAAAATAACAACAACTTCTTCATTCTTATTGTAAGAGCATCAGTCATCGGTGATACATCGACAATACACATCGTCATGCTTTGGCCTAGCACGAAATATACTTGATCATTACTTCGAGTCTTCTACTGCGAAAGGCTGAATGGATGTCTCGAATTTAAACATAACGTTATCCATACCGTCATCCGTGCTATTCCACATTATCTGAGTATCACGTCACATCGATATTCACCATAATTACTTCCGAACCACGATGTAGGGGTAGAATAGCTGATTGTTTGAGGGCATGATCTATGTATCCCCTTTTGAACATCAGTTTTCGAGTCTCCTGAGAGTTCACTAATAATAGCAGAGCCCTTATGAGCATGCCTGAAATTGGTTACATTTTCTTACTGGGTAGCATCATTATATACTAGTACTAACTGCATACATGCAACTTGATCATTTTCCCAAGTTCGCTCTGCCAGAAATGGATATTTAAGAATAAAGTACCAAGCGCCATTCCCTATCAGATAAGATACGTTGCATGCATCCATTTTTGGATAGTTAGGGAGTGAATGCCTGAAAGTTGGGATCCTTTTTTAGATATCCATTCCTGGGATGCGTAACTTGATCAGAGCAAACTTGGGGTAAACACGACCATGTTGTATGTATGCAGTTAATACTAGTAGTCATAGCGGGTCGAAGTTGAGAATGTGTGTATGTACTAATGTTATCTAGTAAATAATATAACCGTGTTCAGGTATGCCCATAGGGCCCTGCTGTCTAAGAATGGGCCCAACTCTCAGGTACTCACTCCTTATCTCTCCAAAAATGGATCCATGCAACATCCTTTCAATCCGACACTCTCCGACTTCCTAAAGTAGACAGTTCTAAATATAGATAACCCAACATTCAACGTTCAACAACAAAATACTTACGTGTTCAGAATATGCAATCCTTTTTGTCCAGAAGCCCCACTCACAACCTCGACCGGATAGTGCGGGATTTCATTACAACAGGCAATGTACATCCACTATCAGATTGATGCGTTCCCTTTTCCTTCGATTTCAAGTTTGGGTCTGGTATCTTAGAGAAGGAATCTTTATGGACTGCGTTCTCAAGGTTCAAGTTGGTCAATACAAGTACATACAAAACTCTACCAGTTTACTGCCTAAGATCTAGGATTTGAATTTACCTAAAGTAGTGTTACAATTTTCTGCATCGAAAGCAAAGTGGGTGAAGGGCGAACAAAACGGAACGAACGAAAATAATAAAAATACACAAAGCGTTAGCGAGCAAGTGCTACCCCTGCGTAGTACGCGTCGAAGAGTGGGTCGTTGAAGACCCCGCCTGCTTTATATGGATCAGTGTCGATATCCTCATCATCACAATACATGCCCTCCTCATCATCATCCTCATGCAGCGGGTCCTTGAAGATATTGACCTTCGTGCCAGTCTGGGAAACGCAGAAGATGTCTTCAGTGATGCATGTACTTGTGTGGTCCATGTGAATATCCACTTCGTGGATCCCACAGGCCCCGTTGTTCAAGCGCTCGGCAGACAATCTTGCTACGACGAAATGCAGATCGTCCAATTGGAGAGATTCAAACCCCCTTATGCATAGTGACTGTAGTTGAGGACAAGGTGCAATCACCGGAGCCAAGCCAAATGAGTGGTCTGCTGGAAGTAGGGCTCTCACGGCATGCATTGTCATCCCGCTGAGTTCGAGATGCCGTAGATTTTGGAGGGAGTTGAAAAAGGTTTGAAGGGGACGTGAGCATGCTTTTACCCCTTTCAGAGTGACGACTTCGAGAAGGGGGAATGTAGCCTGAGAATCCGCCTCTCCATCTACAAGAGGATCTTCCCGCTTACGTCCCATAGGCATAGAGGGCTCTTTATCAAGGGCGATGTGATAACGCACACCATCAGGTGTCGTGTACGCCACCACCAGCTCCTGAGCGACGCCTTGAGAGTCACCGGTCCCCATATACGCAAGAAGACTACCTGCATCAATCTCCTCGGGTTCTCCGGGATGATTTGAGTCTTCCAAGGTCAGAACTTTCACATTTGGGGCGTCGAGCTGCTCTAAAATTATCTGCCCGTCATACGCAGATCGATAACCCAGGGTAATTTCATCGAGACAGGGGAGGGAGATGAGGTCGGAGGCCTCTTCACTGACACTTTGATCGTCCTCAGCATCATCTGAAATGAAAGGACCAGATCCGTTTACCACAAGCTTCCTTAAAGAGGGACTAGTGGCAAGGAGCTGGCGGAATTCAGAGAGGGTGGGGCGCACTTCGCTGCAATGCGAAGAAAGCTCTAGCGCGCGAAGGGTGGTTTGAGAGCGGGACAGTATGGATGTGAGGGAAGACCAGTCTACATGAACACCGCGAAGCGTCAGACTAGTCAGGCGTGGCAAAACGTCTTGTCTGGAAGGTTTTTGCTCGGAAGGACGAAATAGTGCCGGGCCAATCATTTCATGAGGTTGGAATGTAGGCGAATAGCTCACAAAGTCATTACACCGCATCAGTGTCAATGATTCGAGTAGGGGGGCACCGAGTGTAGTGATGGGCTTGTGTATTTGTTGAAGGGCGACATACATTGGAGCCCAAGAGTCGGTGAGAATGTCGATCGAGCGCCACCGACGTAAGTGGGGGAGTAGAAGGGAGAGCGCAGTGCTCATATGATCGGAGGAGAAGGGAGGAGTGTAGGTGTCGCATTCGTATTCAGAAGGTATTCTTTGGGGTTTTTTTTAAGTTTTTGTCAGAAAAAAAAATTAGAGGTAATAGGCGTACTCGGGCTCTGAAAAATCCCAATCCTGATCACGGGCATCAATGAGAATGTCTAAAGGATAGTTGCGTGATAGTTTGAGGTATGTGTTGAGATGGGAAGTATTGAAAGCAGTAGGTGGTTGAGCCATATTGTTACAGTCGTCAGTAAGGATATCGATCATCTCGACGGTGATACAGAGGCTTGTCCACAGAGAAGGAGTGTTGCGCGCAATATCCCGCCAATGGCGGTTAACGCTTGAAAGGATTAGAGGGGTCCTGATGCTTTGGGAGGTAAATGGCGGGCTACGCTCAGCATCGCTCTCCAAGACCTCTTGTGTGGCATGGGTGCCCAGAATAAAAATATACGAAAGCAGCTCCACAGGCAACCTGTTGACCGGAGAGAGGCACTGCAAGCTAAGGAGGTCGCAGAACATAATGAACGGTTGAAAGTCGGCGGGAGCGCAAAAGGAAGAGGTGATGACAGTGCGCAACGTCCTTATGTACATATGAGCGGATTCTCTATGCTGCTTTGTCCCATGGGACCATCACCTGGAACAAAAGAAAGAGATTGATTAACCGAAATCAGTAGATCCAATCGGGATTTAGCATTGTCTCTATTGTTTCGACGGTTCGGTGGCAGAAAACGAGGATATGACTCCATCCAGAAGCTCGTTGGCCTGGGACCATTCCCACATAGGACAAAAAACCGGACGTGGAAAATAGTCATGAGGGCGGCAAATGTTCTGGCCAACAAACGAGCTTCCCGACGAGGCAACCAAGGGAGAAAAGTAAAGGATCAGTAACCTTCATTTCGGAATTTTCAAAGGAATGGCCGTTTTCGAGTGGACAACAAAGGGAAAGCACAATTGGATCACGATCGATCGAGATCTACCAGCTTCCCCACGATCACGCTCTAGTCACGCGACTCGTACCCGATTGCAACCACGATACTGTTGGAAGTTGGAACACCGGTGTCCCCACCTTCGCGACTCTTTTTACAGGCTACGGTTGCCTGAGGCCAAGGCTGTTGTGATTATATTGTCCCCGACATAACATCAAGTGTCTACCTCTTACAGTCCATCCCTCTTAATTGAATTAGAAAATCGTACATAGAAATAAATGAATCAAAAAAAAAAATGCATACGCAGTAATGACCCGGGTTGAATAAATACTTCCCGGGTCGCTATGGTGAAGCCACCAGTCCGTTGTGCTTCATAAACCCAGGGTTACTAAATCCCTCCCCACCGTTATTCAGCCCATTGCTGCCCTGCAGTTGCTGATTTTGGTGCGGCATAAATCCAGGTGAGAACAGGTGTGCGACATCAACGCCGCCGTCATCAAAAAGTGCCATCATTTCGGCAGGAGACATGTACATTTGTGGGTCTTCCCTTATCATGTCCATGCCCATCCCACCAGAGGTGTCCATAAATGATGACTGAGACTGGTCGCTGTGAGGATATGACTGTGCGGAAGTAACTTGGACTTGTGGTGTCGGTGACGTTTTAGAGATCATCGTATGGTTGGCCGGAAACGATGATCCGTTTTTGGGTGGTTCTGTAAAGAAATCTGATGAGGGGTAGCTTTCGGGGCTACTGTGCTGTGAGGGAGAGTCTGCACTGGTGGACCGAGGGGCGGAAGGTGCCTTTTTTCGAACAGGACGTATCCAAGGTGGTCGAGAACTGCTTGCCGCCGTCTCCTGTCTAGTTGTTTCTAGAGGTATTTGCGTAACTAAGATAAGGAGGGAAAGTTAACGCCACAATCTTTAAAATACGGTCGTGAAGAGGGAAAGGCTTACTACGACAAAATTCTTCCATGAGATCGCCCGACCGAAGGCCGCACACGTAACGACCACTAAATCGTCGGAGCAGACCTACACAGGAACGCAACGCGTCCAACCCTGTCGGGATCAAATGTTGCAAGGCCTCCGTCTTACAACTTAACAGAATGGCAACCAATGTTCTCCCAGCCTGTGTTAATTGATGAATCACGTGGACGCCATCTAATATCAAAAGTTATCTCGCATGAGAACGGTTGCCTGCGTTGAATTAGGAGGGACGCACAATAGGTCATGAGTCCCTTTTTTGCGATGTTGAGGTGCGCCGAGATTATTTGGAGAGCGGAATTTTGTGCAGCTACTAGGGCCTCTTTTTCCTGGTCACTGGGCTCCTCCTCGTTGCTCCTGCTCGTCCTTTCTGCCAGAAGTTCAGAGAATCTGTGTCGGTAAATTAGCAGGCGAACATATTGTTCTGCGCAGTGTAGGCGTTCAGCCTGAGTCAGTCTGATAGTATCGTCACTAGCTAGAGTCTCAGCGGTGTGAGACCAGAAAGCTGGTATACTTCGGTGAATCTCATCAAGAAGGGCTTCTTCGTCTCGCATATCTCTAGATCGGCGTGATCCAGAAAGAGCTGACGTTGCCCGTAACAAGAAAGACGACGAGTCACTGGGACTTCGAATGGGAGACACATTGAGGACAGATTCGAGGACAACCATGATACGCAGAGAACATATGAAGGCGGTAAGGCGACACTCCGTTCCAGGGGAAGGAATGCCAATGCCGTCGCGCGTAATAAACTCATCGTCAACAGGAGCAGGCTCTGAGACATCACAGTCTTTCACACGTATCATAGGCGGACGACCGAAATGCGCAGCCAATTGTTTATCCCAGATGTAGACACACCAGAACGTGCGTTTCCGAACCTCATCTTCAATTGCGTCGAATAGATCATATGAATCAGCGCAACGATGAAGCCCTGCATCAATAGACATTGTTACGGCCTCTGCGAGTAGAGAAGCTGCTTTGGAAAGTTTCCCTAAACCAACAGCATAGACAGCTGCAATGAGATTGGCTTGTATGTTGTATAGTGTGGGGCGATCGGCGATAGGGAGTGTTCGCAGTCTACCAAAAAGTTCAAACCAGTGGGTCCCTGCAGAAATTCCATCATTTGCGTCGGCTCGCACTCTGGGATCATCAATATGTCTGGAGGCTAAGCAGCAGATTGATACTATGAAGGCGGCAAATCCTGGTTCTCCCCACTTTTGCGGATTTCCATAATCCTGAGGAGAAGCGGAGCGATAAGAATATGATCACAAGTCACGAGAGAAAAATGTACATACAGCAAGGAAACTGGGAACATGAAGGAAAGGCAAAATATAATAAGATGTGGATAGATAACACTGAACCAGGCTACAAATCAAGTTAGCAATGATACAGTTAAGTCACTCGGCAAGAGAAGTACCTATCCATAAGTTCCGGGACAATATATGAGGTCATTAGACGCCAAAGTGTTTCTGGATTGACATCTGTACGCCGCGGGGTCCGATTCGGGAACCAATCTGTATTGGTGGCACTGGCAGCTCGACTCGAGTGGTCATCCTCGGGTCGTGACGTCGCTTCTGAAGAATTTTCTCGATGGCTTGGCGGTGCGTGGCGCTCGACCAAAAGATCAAGGACAGGGAGTCCTGATGTTTCCCCTTGCCACCGCGTATATCCCTCATCATCAAAGTAGAGATAAGAGGCTGTCAATGACATTCGGGAAGCGTCCTCGGCAAGCTGCTCGGGTGAGATGTTGTGATTGGAATTCAAGAGGCCAAGCCCGAATGTCTGACTTTGCTGAGATTCGTCGAGGGTTGAGTCCCGACTGAAGTGTGTGGAAGGGTTCGTGAGGGGAAATACATGTAGTGAGGGTGGCGGCACGCCTGATGGATAGGACGGAAACGAGAACGGAGCGACTGGGCTGGTAGCGGATTCAACTGTTTGACCTGCGGAAATTGGGGGGAGTATACCACCTGCCGCAAAGACCGCCGGCGGTATGGCTTGGATTAAAGTCTCGAGGTGGTGCATGCGGTCCTCCAGGGTCGCTGTCCGCCTAAGTGACGTCAGGTCAGGTATTAGATCGGCATTTTTTTTGGAAATGTTGAAGGAGGTTTGACTTACTTCGATTTATGTGGGTGGGTCCGCTTTCCAGGCTCCTCAAAGGTGCATGAAGAGTTGGCGGTGAGACACGCCTGGCATGGGTGGCCTTCGTCGCACTTGATCCTTCTTCGACTGTAAAATACAAAGTTACTTCTGAATCCGGTTCAGGTAGCGATTAGCCTCACCGGCAACGATCACACGCCCTGCGAAGTAAGCAAAATAGGTTTAGTCAACCTCGAAGCCTATGGGCTGTAGATCACCAGAAGAACCTGCTTACCTGCTCAACTTGAACCGCCTCTCCTTCAGGATCGACGAAGAAGAGGAAGACTGCTCCTGACTTTCAGCCGTGGTGATTGGAGGCATGATGACGGTGCAGAGCAAAGCACAAATGGATGGATATAGAAGCCATAAGTATTTGGATGCTGATATTTTGACTCAAGCTCCTAACCGAATTTACCCGAGAAATCGCTCAATTGAGTAGTTTCATGAATATGATAATCCTATAAGTCTGGATGTTCCCAACGTATAATCATTCCCCCGTTGGCAATCTCACATCTGCCAAAATGTTTTTCTGTCCCTCGCAAATTGTCCATGGCTTCCTGACTTGACGTCGATTGGCTGGGAGAGCAATTAAACGATAGCAGTTTACCAATTTTGCTTGGCTTGGCTTGAGATCTAGAGTCAAAATTTGCGCCAAACTTCTCCTTTCGGTTTCGATCAGTCGTCGCGTGCCAATAACATTCCGGATGTCGGTCATTGATACCGGTCATCGGCCGAGTCGGACTCACATACAATAAACTTGTCTACCATAAATCGTTTCATTGCATGGTCCTGGTATATAGAGTAAGTGCAGCCTCAACGCTAATAAGTGAAGGAATGTAAATGTCCAATCCAGATGCATCATTATATAAGGTTGAAGAACATAAAAAAAAACACACAGCAGAAGAGAAGTGGATTCAATGCGAAAAATACAGCTCCCAAGCATTCATAAGACTGCGGTAAGTGTATGAGCCTTGATAAACATCGGAAAATATTTTGGAGCCCTACGTTACACAGCTCGAGGCCCTTCCCAAGAACCAACGATCGAGTTTCGGTCATGTCGTTGGCTATCGTGACCGAGTATGGTATCTTGGTCATCATCGTCAATACCATGATTTTGTTGTGAACTCAAATCACGATTATGACCAGGTGATCGTTGACCCGACCCGAACCCATGGTCATCCTCGGCTGTGTAAAAGTCGTCGGCAGCAGTTGTATAGGAAGCAGAACTTGCTGAACGCTCGAAGGCGTGGCCGTGACTATAACCAGAAGCATAGTCATTTGTTGGACTTCGGACACGCATCTCGAAGGCCCCTGTATATGATGTACTACTAACTGCACTATGTCGTTGGTGACTTGGTAGTTGTAGGGTATTCGGCGAGTTTGGTGGATGCGGGGGGCCAGGGGTTATTGGCATAGGGGCGGGGTGGATTTGTGGCGTCCCCCGTAGCGACGCATGGGTGGTAGCAACGCTAGTTCTGCGACTTGGTGGAGTGCTAGTAATTTCCCCAGATGGGTATTTATATTTAGGAGAGGGGAGCGGTGATGGTGGAGGGAGCTCTGAGACAGAGTAATACGAAGGATGGGGAGAGGGACCCATGTTCCGTTCGTTTGGCGAGTGCGGGGAAAGATGAGATTCTTGATCTAAGTGGCTCCTCGAATAGGCGTATTGGGCGCCCGGTATTGGGAGTTCAATTGCTTGGCTCATAGGCGGGGTATCCAAATAAGTTTGTCGAGGAGCGTGGTCGTTCGTTCTTGGGCTTGACGTCATAGTAGGTTCATACTGATCATGAACCTCTGAGAACTCGGAAAGGGAGCGACTATGCTGTTCCTGGAACATTGGCGCGGCTTCTAGGTTTCTCATACCTTCCCTTGGGGATTTTCTCGCCTTGCGGTGATTGATGCCAAGCTGATCTTTAAGGTCACCCTTCACCCACATCTCTCGCACGATGTCTTTGTCCAGAGGGGTGTATACAGTTGTGAAGTATTTCACCATGAATCTCGGAGCTAGGGAAGTTCAAGTAAATAGGCCAGATATGAGCATAGACGGGCTCACCTAGCGCGACGGCAGCGGACAAGAAGACAGTCGCCCAGAAAGTGAGCGTCCCAAAAAGAATGACGACTTCATCGATAAAGTCGATAGTAATGAAAAAGGAATAAATGACAATCCACAAAAGCATAACTATTGTTGATCCGAAGACGACAATCCATGTAATGACAGTCCAGCTTGTATGGTTATTTAGCCCGCTCTACATTTTAAAAATAAACTAAATAATAACTCACTAGTGTGTATTAAGTCCAACGTAAGAATTTGCTGCGAAAATCGCGGAAACGGCAACCGTGGTCCCGAAGTCCGATAGAGAGTCTATACCTTTGCCGTTCCACGAAATAGATAATCCTAGAGTCCAGACAAGATAAGGGAAGAAAAAGACGACGCCTGATTGGTAGAGACCATCCGACATGTACAGCCAGAATTTAGTGCGTGTGTACTCCAGTCCACGGATACCACGGACATAGAGTTGAGGGAAAGCAAGTGCGGCCTTGGCATTGATATCTTGATCAAAAGCTACACAAGGGAGGGTGAGTGTGTAAAATTGATTGAATGTGCTCGGACATTACCTCCGAGGACGATGACAGGCAGGGAGGTGAATACAAGGTTGTACAATAAGATGAATGTATACTGATACAGATACGTTGCATCGAAGCTATCATAAAGTGTCTCGTTTAGTACAGGAAAACGGAGACTGAGAATAACTCTTACCTGTTGAATGGTAGGTACCAAAATAAGGCGAAAGTCCAAATGACATTCTATAAGGCCATGTTAGTATAGACAGGGAAGCATAAGCTGGATCGGACCTTATAGAAGAAATTGCTGTGCATATCGGCAACCCGCTGATAAGACCATCGGCCATGCACAAGAAGAAGTTTTGTCAAGAATCGGAACTGGCCAAAAGCGTAATCTGCAGACATGGCAGCTTGTGACCCTTCTAATCCGAATAAGCCGCAGCCAATATTTGCCTCTTGGATCATCGCCACGTCGTTTGCACCGTCGCCAATGGACAAAGTCATAGCGTTTCGGCCTTCTTTAACCTACGCGAAGATCAATCAGCTCCATCGGCAACGTTATTGAATAGATAACGTACAAGTTTGACAGTCAAAGCTTTCTGGGCAGGGGAGACACGGCAACAGACGACTGTCTCACACTGTGTGCCAAGATTGAGAAAGAGAGGCTTCAGTTCCGGTGTCAAAGCGTGGCGAAGGGTGTCTCCATCAATGACAACGGCAAATGAAGCTTTGGCGCCAGGTAGAAAGCCGCGTTTCTTAACGTCCCATGATGGCGGGCCCAGAACGGAAGCTATCTTATTCAAACCCGCTTCTATCTGTGCGCGGGTTTGTTCTAGGGAGTCGGCGGAGAGAATCATGAGATCCATTGTGTTCTTGAGTAAATTGCAACTGAATCCGATCTCAATGGCAGTTTGTAGTTTGTCACCTATAGGTTATATGTTAATCATTTGAAGAAGGGGAGAGGGCGAAACTTTACCAGTTAGAATCCACAACTTTATACCGGCACGATGAAGCATTTCGATCGCCTCTGGAACACCCTCCTGTAACTTGTCCTCCAGGGCGGTAGCGCCCAGAATATAAAGAGAGTGTTCCATTAATTCGTTCGCCTTGTCGAGCTCTTCATCCCGATTCTCAATCGCGTTAGCCGCCGCGTCATATGTCCTCGACCATGTAAGATACTCTTCTTCTTCTAACCATCGGTATGCAATACAGAGGGTCCTCAGTCCGCTATTTGCGAACATCTCCATGTCCTTTGAGGTTTGTTCTTTCAAGGTGGAGTCATGATCCTTTGCGAGCCGTTCATATATAACGCTGTCGGCGCCTTTGCAGTATAAAACTAGCCTCCCATCCGGACCTCGCATTATCACACTCATCCTCTTTCTCGTACTGTTAAACTCCAACATCCGCAGGGGAATGTAGCGTTCGCTTTGCCCCATCACTTCGATATCAATCCCATCCTTGGTCTTGCCAACGAAAGGAAATCCGGCATCACGAGCGGCCGCCACCAGCGCAGCCTCATCAGGGGACTCGGCTTTGTAATTAAGATGATAGGGCTCTCTCTGGGGGTCAGGTTTGTCGGCTAAAACGCTATGACATAGTGCCAGTGCGCGGAAAAACGCAATCAGGTGACCGCGTTGTTCAGAGGATTTATTTGTTAGGTCTTCTGCGAGCTTTGGGGCCACAAGGGTGAGCTTATCGGGCTGGATGTATCGGTTCTTGAAAGCCCGTTCCATCGTAGTGAGCATCTGGTGTTTTAGGGTCGCTAGCTTCTCATTAAGTTCTTGAGGGTCAAGGACATCGCCTTTACCCTCTCGGGTCGCAGCGCCACGTTGAGCCTCCGTAATGCCTTCTCCGTAAGCGATGCCATTAATAGAACATTTCTGGAATTCCATAATATTCTGTGTGAGGGTTCCCGTCTTGTCCGAGAAAACGTATTCAATCTGGCCCAAATCGTCTGATATGTTCCATGTCTTGGGTACGCAAGGTGTGTCATAAGGTTGGTAGTACATTTCGACATCTTGAGAGATGAAGTAGGCCTGGATGGTCTTGACGATTTCGATGGAGATGTAAAGGGAAATGGGGACAATGTTCTGGAAAGCGATGAGACAAGAACTATAGCAAAGTACGTTAGCCCATAAGTTAAGAAAGTATTACAAAAAGCATACACAAAAGTTATGATGGCATTAACAACATGTGAAGAGGTTGGGTCAGTACCCTCTTCGAAAAACGACGCACTGGTTCCTGTTTTCGCGTCCTGTAACCCACTGAAAATTGCCGCAACCAAACACATGATCGATAGGACACCAAAATTAACAAGAACGTTGAAGTTAGTTTCTTTCTCAATCTTGCTCCGTTTTGATGGCGTATCACCTCCGTTAAGCATGATCTTGGTGTCCGCACCAGTAAAGACGACCAACCCAATAATCCAATTCGTGTTGCGGATTGCACATCCACGCAAAAGAAGTTCATTGATTGAAACAGGTTCCTGTTTTTGTTCTCCCGTTGCCGGATCTTTGTATCGTAAGACGCCATGGTATACGTAAAGATTCTGGTGAGGGGGTTCAGAGTCGAGATAGAACGATGACCGGTCTATGTCTTCTTCAGACAAAATTGCCGATGTGGCTTTGACAGATTTCCTGGGCTTGAGATTCGTCTCTCCGTCCAAGTTCTTCGTCTCGAGGTAGCACATCCCGTCAGGATCTGAAGTTGAGAGAACTACTATATCTGCCGGGACCTGCTCATTGTCTCGCAAGAGAACAATATCTCCCACCTCAAGCTTCTTCCACAGTGTCCTCTCCCATCGCGAAGAACCCCCGGCGTGTTTCCGCCAATCCACAACTCCAACAGTGGATTGTGAATGCACAGATTGTTGGTACTGTGCCAATGAACCAAACTGCCCCCACTCCGCCGAACGCCCCACCATTGTCGAGCTTTCGGATAATGAGGTCTTTGATAGTTCTGCTAGTGATGCCGGGGGGTAGCTGTGCGAATCGATGCTCTGAATATCTTCCAATCGTCGACCACCCGCACCCCGAGGGCCAAGATCAAGGCTACTCGCATTGAGATCTTGAGTATTGAGACTTGAGCGATCGTCCCCTACTCTGTTGAGCATTACACGCATCCCCTGTCCTGCCTCGCCAGCTTCTCGATCTCTCAGCTTCCGTATTCCTTTCGTCACTTTTCCCGGAGGGTTTAACCCTAACAGTTTCTCAAACCATGCCCGGGAATCACTTGGTATATTTACATTACGCCACCCGCCTGCGAGCTTAGTGACGGCTGAAGTGTTGACCTCTTCATCGAGCGTGCCACGTCGATAGTCCTCGACTCCATCTTTGATGGCAGTGACCGTTAAGATAAAGGCGAGTGGTAGGACTGCGATGCTTCCAGCAGCTGCGCCGAACACAGGGAAGACTGGGGCCAATTGTCAGGGGACCCTCCTGTCGCGAAATGTTAAACTCACGTTGAAGTACGACCAGAGTCAAGAAGAACAAGTTGGCCACTCTAAATCCCGATCTTTAGTAAGTGTTCATTAGGGATATAACATACAGAATAAATACCGTCGGAACTGCTCATATAAGTTCTTTGGAATGAATGTGAGGATTGTATACTCTGGCCACGTAGTTAGCGGGATGTCGGGGCTCCGTTAGATACAACCCAAACTCACTGGTTGTCCGTACTTTGTTTCTCACGTAGCGGGCCAGCGGTTCGCCGTCGTGATCCACTTCCATAGCAGAAGGCGAGTAATTGACGTAGACATTCCGACGGGCGCCCGGCACCTCCTTTGTTGCTCCTTCTGCCACCACAGGTTCTGGCCGTTTCTCGGGGGCCTTGCTCCTGAAAAACCTAGATCTCCCTTTCCGCACAGATTTCCTCCTCTCAGCGCGTTGTTCTGACTTTATGGATTCCGCAATGGCCGACGCAGCCGTGCGGACCGTCCGTAGTCGTAGCTCGGGGTCAATCGTGTCATCGTGCTCGTCATCAGTGATATCTTCCGGTGGTTGGTGGTGTCGCTTCAGGAAAGACATGAGCTATATGGCAAGAAAAGGTATGAGTTTGCCCGTTCCTGGACACAAAAGTTCGTGAGAAGCCGCTGCGAGTTTCCTGGAATACCGAGAGCCAGCACGGCAGGGAGATACTAGTAGCGTTTAAGCTAAAAGAAAAGGAGAGGATGCTGAGCTGGCTCCTGAAATATGAAAGGTCGACGTTGAGGGACAATTCTCTGTTACAGCACAGTCTAAGCCAATTTCTGTAACGAGTAGGACCCCGGACTCCCCTTTCCTGATGCGTTTCACAGAACCGCAGCCGTTGCCACGCCGTCGAACATCTGGTGGCCCACCCACTCCAGAAGTAAATGCCTATTATAATCCCGTAAATACGGATACTATGCAGGTCGAGTAAAATACCAGAATTAATCCTTTTACATTTGGGACTATTCTTTTTTTTCCACGTTTCGTTGTTCGATATTTTCATAGTTAATCCTAGTATCCGAGACGGATGGACTCCGGCCATCATCCGAATCGCAATATATTCCTCCCACAGGAAAGAGAATTCTCAAATAGTACCCTTCCTACGAACATCTGATGACGATACGCTCGTCAAGTTGCACTGGCACTTGGACATGGCAAGGCTGTGCCTATGCCAAGTATAATGATAAAATCCTTGGCGCACGATTTGGAAAACACTGGAATGTAAACTTGCTATATCTCAGACAACACACACCATCCACGACTCCGCAGATGACTGAGACGTGTTTATTAGCATGAATCGCGTAGAATTGAACGTCATACGAATTTCAAACTTCAATCATTCGGGGTAATGTCAGGACATGTTGATCACCGAATTGACAGGACCCCGTGGAGAGGCTCGACATACATATTCTCATTACAAACGCGCTATTTGTGAACCGCCATTTTCTCCGACGCACGAAATGGAAACACTGACCACTCCGTACGGACCACGACGGATTCTCCGGTCCTCAGTAGCTTCAAAACCTTTTCGGCGGTTTCAAATGAATAGTTCTGTGAGGGACGGAAACACACGCTTTATATATCTCCCAGCGGCAACCATGTTTTCTATATTTGAAACTTTCCCCAGACGAAGAATTTGAAGAGAAGATGACGATGCATCTACTTCTTCAAGTGGCGGAAGCGGTAGAGTGTTCAACGGGATGCTGAGAACGCGTAGATTTGGGCAGTGCTTTGCAAACGTATGCAGGGTACGAAAAGTTGCGTTCGGGGGCCGGACCATGGCGGAACGAACGAAATGCAGCTCTTTGATCCCATTCCATGCTGCCCCGAGTTCGCAAAATTCCTCATCCGAGAATTCGGTCCACGGAAAATCAAGGAAGGTGGCGTTTTCCAATGCACGTAGTTCTAAGAGTGGGTGAAACATCTTGAACAACCTCGAAGGTGTCCTATCCGCGGTATCCTGTGGAGTGGTATGGTAACTCAGTTTGAGTCTCTGTAAAGAATTGGAGAACCTGGATCGAATTGTTTTGAATGACTTCTCCCAATGAACGGGATCGCCTCCGTGCTCCAAGGATGAGGAAAGTGCGCCAACTTCCAAAACTTTGAGTTTATCTGGCTGTAGACACATCAACAGTGCGTTAAGATGTTTTGGGGGGATATCGGTTCTAATATTTTCTAACGATTGGAAGGGCATGGTTAGAATAGGGCCTGTAGAAGAATCGAATCGCGCTTCCAGGGAGGTTGTCTCATCGAAAAATATTTCTAGGTGCACGAGGTACTGGAATGAAGATAGTGCGCGGATTATACTGAAGTCGTTGATTCCCTTGCAGTAAAGTAGAAGGGTGCGGAGATTCGACATCCGAGATATGGAGAGTAGCGATGCCTTCGATAGCGTCGTCTGAACGCTCAAGAAGTTTAGGTTAGGGGCTATGCTTGCCAAGGCGTCCAAACCCGTCCATACTACGGGGTATAAATCATGGGAAGTTTGCGAACAGATAGTGCACTGACGGAGGCTAGGGGATATGAAGGAAAGGATGTTGGCCTCGAAAGAAGGTGCCATTTCCAAAGAGACAAGTGATGGAAGAAGGGGGCGATTGTTTCTGAGTTGGGCGATCCGGAAAAAGACAGAGGGATGGAAGTTTTCATCGTCAATGTATACTAAATGTCGAGTACGCTTTGCATATTCATCGAAACGCTGCCAATCGTGAGCCTCAACAATGCCATTCAAGACCTATGTGAAAGTGTGTCAATATCGTTTACAATCATGGTTCCAGATAAATGACTCAAGCATATGATCGCCCTAAGCGGTGTATTGCTGGCAAAAGCAGGAATAAAGGGACGATATCGTCCAATTTCCACCACAAAGCATCCAACGCTGGAGACGAAAATGTCTTGCAACATCGAGCAGCGTTTGCAAGAGTCTGAAGATGTACTGAATTAGAAGGTACAAACATGCCCGACCCTTTGTCCAACGGGGTGGTCAGGCATGCAAATATTTCAGGGAGAATATCCACGTTCTGAAGGATTGCGCGTTTAGCCGACATCGTAGAAATGAGTTTTCAATTCCTCGAGAGGAGCTCTTATTTGAACTAGAACTTTGAAGCACGACCCCGCCGATAAGCAAAAGCAAACACCAAGCCGCACCTCATGGCCTATTGCTTCAAGCATCAGATTCTTCGCTGATCGGTAATCGGCCTGTTTAGGCAACGCGCCAAGCCTGGTGGAAGTTCTGGAACACTTTAATGTTCAATATGATTGGAGCATATGCAGCCCTCCAACCCCTTCGACTGATTTTCTGGTTAAGAATCTGAATGTTTTTTTTTTAATTTGGATGGTTTTTTTGAAAAGGTGGTTCATATGTATAAGATTGAAGTGATACATCCTAATGTTTGATTTCTTGTTTATGGAAGACACCTGAGTCGCCCACGAGGCAATCATTTACATGCACTTTGTAGCGATTCGCTGTCATCGATTACTCACCAGGGATATTAGGTAACCACTGATCCTTGAATTTACAGAAGAATTCGCCCTTGGGTGGCAATTCTTCCGGACTATCCAGACTTCCGTATGTGATATATGTACTATCGCCCGCGTTTTCCTAGGCATGTACATGTAAGTACTTGTAATATAAGAACAAAAAGAAAAAAAACTTACGCCGTATTCCAAAATTCCGCTACCACATGTTCCGCAAAATTCACGATAGAGCTTAGTCCCGGATCCATTATCCGAAATATGTTCTACAGTACGGCCGTGAGTTATCGACAAGGCACTGCGTGGGATTTTCGTTGTGATCCCGAAGGCTGATCCAGTCCATTTCTACGAAAAAAAGTTCAAATAATTAGCATCCGACTCGATTCACGAAAAAACCTGGACGCACTTTACAATTCTTGCAATGGCAGAGTGATGTCCGGGCTTCTTCTGACGAAGCCAAATCAATATCGTACTGAATTTCTTTGCAGTAACAAGAGCCGTGATGAATCATGAGAGTCAGGAAGAAGGATGCGTTTGGCGGATTGGTGGTTTCATGGGTATATAGAGTGCGGAAAACCATGGTCATGAGCGTCATTTAAGACGTCATATTCATGATATTCCTCTCTTTTCCACACAAGTGGCTCTCTGGATTGTCACTGGACATTACGATTGCCAACGACGAAAGGCCAACCAAAATCTTAGAGAGTGAAGTAGTCTTGGAAGTTGTGACTTGGGTTTGACGTCGATGCGTGTCACCTCCTTTCGACCTGATTCTAAACGTGAGTGGGTCAGGCCAAGACGACGGGAATTTTAAAATACAACTCACCACAGGAGGCCTTACAATATATGTACCAATAGTACTGGCACAAATGGCCAATGGGGGTCGCTCAATGTTTACTGCAGTCATAGAAAACCCGAATAAAGCCCGAAGCAATCTACCTGATTTTCGGACAGTCCTCTCCTGATATACATATACCCGTCTAAATGGCTCTCGGGCGTTGTCCCCGTAGCGTGTGATGATTCGAGGACGTGGATCCAAGGCGTATAAAGTAAATAAAAGATCCCTCGAAGGTGCAAAAAAAGCTGCCGCAAGAGATGCCGAGTGTTTTTCCGGCTCAAGCGGTCACTCGAAGTAAATGATCGCGTGCCACAGTTGAAGATTAGTATCTCTTCCATAAACTGCCACCTGTCCCCGTAAGCCTCCAGCTTCTTGCACAAGCAGCTCATCGATGAGCTCTATCAAGAAAGTCAACACGGCCCTCCTTGGCCTCGGAGTCTTATATGGACTCGCTGTCTTACTCGTTATGACGCCCTTGATCCAAACCCAGTGAGTTATGAAATGGATTCCCTTTAAGAACCACAGCCGACGACAACCCTGCAGTGTTTTGTACGCGCATCGCATCGATTTCTTCGGATACAACAAGTTCGATCACCCAGAGGACTATGGACTAGCTCGTGAGGGATTTCGTTCATCACCCAATCTGACATACGACACTTTCAGCTAAAACCATGCACCCTCAATCTGCCAGCCGGGAAGACTGTAAACCTCAAGTTACGCAGCGCGGATAACACATCGATCGGTGCATGGTTCGTGTTCGCAGACAAGTTTTACCACACGTTGCCCTTCCCACCCTCAAACAACACGAGGAAGGGCGAGATCGTGACGGCCACGAAGCGCGCGCCCACAATTTTATTCTTACATGGGAACACAGGAACGAGAGCGCTACACCTCCGGGTTAACCTATACACTGCGTTCACGTCGCGCTTGGGCTCCAACGTGCTTGCGATCGACTACCGGGGATTTGCAGACAGCGAAGGTCAACCGACAGTCGACGGTGTCGCCCAGGATGCGCGCACGGGTTGGAATTACTTGATCGAATCTGGTGCGCGCCCAGAAGACATTCTTATCGTTGGTCATAGTTTGGGAACTGCCATCGCTGGGTTACTGAGCGCTGAGCTAGGGAACGAGGGTATCTCCCCGCGTGGATTGGTTCTCATGTCGGTGAGTGTCAAATTGTCAAGTCTCATCTTAATATGAACTCATCCTATCTTCTTCAAGGCGTTCTCATCTGTTAGAACCCTTATGGATGAGTATTATCTTTTTGGATGCCTTCCATTGCTAAAACCTCTTGCGATGATACCTTTGGCACCACGTACGTCTCCCCATACGTTCGCACATGCTGGCTTATCATGTCAACGATAGGGCTGCTGAATTGGTCACTGGTGCATAAATTTGATACCCTTACCCTGGTACCCGTAGGTTGTCTCATCTTCTCCGCAAAGCTTGCTTCTAATTTATATCCGTAGGCGATCAAATCATCTGTCTTGATTGCACATGCAGGTCCGTCTTCTTTCGAATATCACCTCAACCCCGTATTAACCAATCATTCCAGAGAACGACTGGGATATCCAGCACTCTCACTCTTCAACCCTTTTCAACACCTTTCTCGATCCCCATCTTCCTGAACTCCCGGAACTCCCACAGAATCCTACCTTATTGAATCATTCCGACTGGAGTGCACAGTTGGCTGCACGTAACGCTAAACGCGCCGAGCTCGTTTCTAGCATCGATATCCACAACTTTGGGGCCTGGAATGAATTTACGGCTGGCGGACGAATGGTCGCGATGCTTAAGACAAAGAAAGGTAGCCATGACATTGGAAAGATTGAAGGCCTTCAAGACTACATTGGAAGGATGTTCCAATTGTTGTAGACGCACTGTAATATGCTGCGACCTGTTGTACTTGTTATCGGTTTCTGATCGGGTAGATGAGTCCTAACTTACTGTAGGCGTCCCGCTATAATGATGTTGTAGGTTGTATTACGATTTTTGTTTGTGCCTTACCAAGGGCTGTCTCCATACCTCCCAACCGCAATCCAGACTACGAATTGAATTCTCTTGAGCGCTTATCTGGAATGCAATACAGTTCACCGAGAGCGCCGAACCGCAGACTCACGTGACCAAACACTGCCAAGCCTGTTGAGCTGGTGCTATTGTCTTTTCGATGTCTCTGGACAATTAAAAGTGCCAAATCTAGCAAGGCCGGAATGGAGGCCTATGGTACGAACAATAGAGCGTGTCTAACTTCTTCGATCCATTTGTCTTCTAACATGCCAGGGCGTAGCCCAGGTGATCCGATGAGCTTCGCAGGGCCTCCTAGGCCTTTTTGTTCTCCGGCGCTATGTATACCGAGGGGCGAAGGTCCAAGCTCAGGCATCCTCTAGGACTCTGGAGCTCCTTGATCACCTCTACTTTCTTTATCGACCGTGTGGGCCATCCTTCTCGTTGTCTTCGTTTGACTAACACGACCCCGCCGTTGACCTACCATATTAATACTTCTGCACCAACTTAATTTGCCATGGCCGTCCCCATGAAAATTGTTTACCCCGTCCCTCCTCCGACAACTAACTCTTTGACTGCCCAGCAGCGCATGCAACTCATGCGCTCGACCAAGAAGCTTGGTCGTATTTTGGGAACCACACCCCATCTCGTCGATACGAGCAACTCAAGTGCACTCGGTGAGTCACATGTCGCACAAGATGTTCGCTCTATCGTTCTGACGGGCCTGGCAGGACCCATGCACATCCAGCTGCCATTCGACTCGGTAGAACGTTACACCTACCCCCGTGCCTCCATGGACTCCATCTCCTCTAGCTCCAGTTCTGGATCTCTCAGTAACTCACTGATATCGGTTGAGCACCCCGCATCCAGCACCCAGTCCCTCCGATCTACCAGCACGCGCGCACGATCTGTCAGGTCCAAGAAGTCTACAGCCTCCTCGGACTCGTCGGATTCCTGGCCTAGTCGTAAGCCACCTATGCTCCGACTCGCGATGACTTCTTCGCTCGAGACTATTCCGGCATCCCCCCTGGTCGCAGCAACTCCGGCTATTTACACCCGCCCCCGGGCGAGCTTTATCGACGTAGGGGAAGATACGCACTTCACAATCAGTCCAAGCAGCTCCTCGTCCCCTGAAACTTCCCCCACCTCTCCGACATTCACCATCCCCTCCGCAACTACAGAACGTAGGCATAAAATGGATCGACTACGCCGGAAGCTCGGTGAGGATGTACCCCTCGACCTCGTTTTCCCTTCTGGAGACGAACCCTCCCCAGTGTCTAGTGGGGAAGAGCGACCACTCCCAGCGCTGCCCATACCACGCGCGCCCAAGCCAGCAGGCCGCATCTCCTCGACCCGAGATTCTATTGCATCTGTATCTCCTCATCGCGCACCCAGAAAAATTAACGTACCCAAGCCTTCGCGCCCGGCACCACCACCACCCACCCCTGCGGAAGTACGCCGGCGACGAGAAACGAAAGAGGAGGAGGTCAGGATCTACCACCCGTACAGCGGGATGGCGCAGCGCAATATGAAAGAAAGGTTGTATTCGATCATCGAGAGTCCCGATGAGCATGGCTCGGGATGTTCGGAGGAGTTTGGCCTCAGCCGGACGGGGACGCCCAGCTCGGTGGAGTCCGAGTGGTATGGCAGTGATGATGAGTCTGCGGTCAGGACGTGGAGTACGAGGAGAGGATATGAGGGATGGTCAGGCCATCTCTTCAATTCTCTGGAACCCAAGCGGCGTTCAGATAATGTCCGGATGAGCTTTGATTTTTGAACACACGACGGCGACGACCTTTTTCTTGATGCTATATCTTTATTCTATTTCATTCATTTCTTTTTTTCCCATCACTCATACACAACTTGCACACACACCCACGCCCACATATATTGCATTAACCAGGTTTTTGGTTGTTTTTTCCAGAATATTGTACAATACTACCACTCATATTTTTTCTTTTATTCTTGGTCCTTTGAAGGTACCCCCTCTGCCTTAGCGTGGCTGCACACTCCCAAACTCTTTCTTGTACGGTTTACAAGACGATCTTCCACTGTTTGCAAGTAATACGATCCCTGTGGGAATTATTACACCTGCACCTGTTAATGTCATCTAGCACTGCACCAATGGCTATCAGCTTTCAAATCCCTTGGATTAATATTGTCACGTCTCATGCATTGGTTAGCCAGTGTAATTGATGGATCTGGGCGAAGATCGAGTTCCCTTGAATTCTTGTTTGCCTCTGCTCTGTAAATAGCCACAGACTTATTATTCTGAAACAAGGATAATTCATACGAAATATTTGCGTGCTCGACTTTCAACGACTTATTCAAACACTCTAATCTCAAACATAACAAACTTTGGGGAACGCTTCTAGCTTGTTGGGTCCTCTGTGATAAGGAAAGATGGCATTGGTATAACCAAACTGTTCCTGCGGTACGACGCGTCGATCTACTAGGGTCTTGAATTGAGGGCTGCCTTCCCTGTCATGCTCAGTAAAAAAAAAACTCACACGAAAGTCAAACAAAAGTCACACAATTATCCAATTTGACTAAATTGTCGTTTCC